>MDKI01248329.1:0-37237 GCA_005239505.1 Nicotiana paniculata
TTGAATGAATTACATAATAGTAACAATTACACTATAGGGAGCCTTCATAGGCCTAATCTAAACCTGGGAACCAGGCCTTCAAACATAACAGCGTGGGAGCATAGTAGTGGTCCGTCCATGGTACATTAAGATCAGTCTTCCAGTGTGTCAAAGTTCCCAAGGACCTCAGGGACCCCGGGCAATGCTCACACAACAACCACATTCAGAAAGATAACTCATAAAAGGTTGGAAGACCAGCTCCAATGTGTCAGAGTTCAAAGGAGTCTCAAGGACCCTAGGCAGTGCTCACACTGGGGGTGGTGAGAACATAAATGACTAAGAGTAGGAGTTTGAAAACCAGCGCCTAAAGGGTAAGGGGGCAGGTTTTAAAATAGTTCAATTTTCAGAAGAATGAAAGTTCAGAACAAAGAGTTGCAGGCTGACAGTTGAGAAGAAAGCAAGTAAGAACGCAGTAGCAGTTAAGTTCCAGAGAATTTGGCCTTGGCTTTCAGCCAGCCAAATAATAGCCACTTAGTGCAGAAATCAAAACAAGAGAACAAAGAGACCTTAAGTTTTTGTGAGAATATGAGAGTTCGAGAGTTCGAGTGTTCGAGAGTTGTAGAGTTGTGAGGGGGTTAAATAGCACTCAATAAAGTAGGAAAATAAGGTAATGAATTAGTCCTACACAAATAAGGTATGAGATTAAATTAACAATCAATTAGAGTCGGCATAGATCAATTAACAGGACATAATAGCATAAAATCAGGCTAGTACCCCTTAATTTAAGGAAAACCTTATATGGAATCAATCAGTAATCAAGTACTAGATAAAATAAGGTAAGAAATAATTTCAGAATCAATTAGAAGTCTGCTTCAATAATCAGAATGTAAAATTAGGTCAGTAAGGTTAAGGGAAATAGGCCAAGTTAACAATCAAATACTTGTCCAAATAAGGTAAGAACAGTTAAGTCGAATAAAACACCAATACTAAAGGAAAGGCTAGTTTCAAGCCCTAATTTAGGTAAGTAAAAATTGATTAGCAATTAATCGCCAAAGTTAAAGACAAACAGGCAGAAACAGTACAATGAACAATTAAATAATCTGGACCCTAAGAAAATAGGCAGAAATACAAAGACATATAATAAGTAAAATCAGTCAAAAAGTAAACAAGAAAAGCCTAATAGATACCCAGAGAAGAAAATGTTTAAATGTTAAAAATATTTTTTGCAAAATCTGTTGAAATCAAAACCCTAGTTTTAGGGTAAATAACTCGGTCATAAAATAATAAAAAAGACTATAACATATAGAGAATGAAATATTAACGAAGAAATACCAAAGCCAAAAATAAAAAAAAAGTTTCAGATTTGAACCCTAAATCTAGGGTAAGTAACGGATTTAACAAAAAATAGCCAGATTCAGTAAATAGTTAGAGTGAACTAGAATGAACCAAAATCTGGTTGAACCAGAGATACGAAAATATTCGTACTCACAAGTATTGGGATGAACATAAACGGAATAATCGAAATATGAGAGACTTTGAACCAGATCTGGTTTGAGTCTCTTGCAATGCACTTGCCTTTTGAGGCAAATAGGTTAAGTAACATCAAGATCGGGTAGCCAGTAAAGAAACAAAGCTAAATAAGGCAGGGATTCAAGGGAGGATCCCATGAATCAAAAGGGAAAGTGTGATGGCGGGCTAGGGTTTGAGAGGGTGAGGAGAGGAGGATTAGAAGA
The DNA here is from genome assembly GCA_005239505.1 of Nicotiana paniculata. Classification (NCBI taxonomy): domain Eukaryota; kingdom Viridiplantae; phylum Streptophyta; class Magnoliopsida; order Solanales; family Solanaceae; genus Nicotiana; species Nicotiana paniculata. The sequence goes on from MDKI01248329.1 coordinate 1,713, forward strand.
CGGCAGGTGGGGAAAATATTTTTAGGGTTTAGGGTGTTTGGTTAATTAAAAAGGGGTGGAGGATTTAGGGTCGTTGATCTTCTGAGATCAACGGCCAGTATTAGAGTTTTAGGCAGGGTAGCTCATTGGACGGGTATGGATCTGGGCAGTTGGGTTAGGGTAATGGGCTAGGATAATTGGGATGGATAGGGTATTGGGCTGGGTAGGTCCGAAAATTAATTAGGAAAGGGGGTGTGTTTTAAATACCCATTTAAATTAATAAAATAATTTATAAAAATAATTAATAAATAATAAAAATCCTATTTGTATATGAAAATAATTTAAAATAATTATTTAATATTATAAAAATATAAAAAGTTATTTTCTGTATAAATAATGTAATTATGCATACATGGACTATTATTGCAAAGTTATTGCAATTATAGTCTAAAGATGTAAATATGATTATACATAAAATTATTAAAGCTCAATATGAATATAAATGATAAAAATTAAGTGATAAATCATTATAAAATTATTTGTGATGCAATCAGTAATTATTTAGATAATAAAATGTTGGAATAAAATAATTAAAATTATTTAAAATTACAGAAAATTATGGAAAAAATAATGGTTGATGCTCATGCACTATTTTGGAAGTATATATGTATTTCTTTTAAATATATATGGAAAAAATTGGGCATCAACACCTTCCAAACCTTAAACTTTCTATTTTCGCCAAAAAGCCTCTAACCAACCTATGGACCTCCAAATCAATGTCCAGACATATGCCTAAGTCCAAAATCACCATATGAATCTATCGGAACCCTCAAAAATCCATTTTGGAGTCGTCTACATAAAGGTTAAACTTCGGTCAACTCTTTCAACTTAAGCCATCAACCTTAGGACTAAGTGTCCCAATCCACTCTGAATCATCCTCGAAATCAAAAACCACCCCAGCAAGTCACATGACCAAAAATAAGCATAAAAGAGGAAATATTTATGGGAATGACGCTGCAACACACAAACTGACATGTCGGGTCGTTACATTCTCCCTTCTTATACAAATATTCGTCATCGTACGGGTCTAGAACCATACTTGGAGTCTCAAATAGGTGTGGATATCTGCTCTACATATCCTGATCAGTCTCCCAAGTGGCCTCTTCAGCTGGATGACATCTCTACTGAACCTTCACAGAAGCTATGTTCTTCGACCTCAACTTCCAAACCTACCGACTCAAAATAGCCATTGGCTCCACATCAAAAGTCAAATCCCCATCTAACTGAACAGGGCTAATTCCAAAACATGCGACGGCAAGGAAAGTCTGTAGGCCACATATCGAACTCTATCAAGCACCTCAAAATGGCCAATATACTGAAAGCTCAACTTGCGCTTCGGTCATGACCCAAATTCCAACCCACGGGATCGTGATGGCGCCTAACACCATACTTGCTAGGCAAGCCAATGATATAAATTCAACTAATCGTTTCCTTTTCAAAAATTCACTTCACCATAATTAAACAATTTAAAGTAAATACGAAAACTACTACTTCCCAAAAATAATACCAGAATAATATTCGAAATAGCAATAACGAGCCATGAACTAATACTAACTACACAACTACCCAGAGTCTGGTGTCACAATCCACGAACTACTAAAGAGTACTACAAATAACTGGGCTGAAAGAAATATGTCTCTGTTTTGAACGAAATAAAACAGCAATCTAAATAGATAAGGGAAGACTCTAGGAATCTGCGGACGCTAGCAGATCTACCTCGTGTCTCTACGCGTATAGAATCGGCAACTACTTTCACCTAGCTTTGATCGGTACCTGGATTTGCACAAGAAGTGCAGAGTGTAGTATTAGTACAACCAACCCCATGTACTAAGTAAGTGTCGAGCCTAACCTCGGCGAAGTAGTGACGAGGCTAGGACACGACACCACATAAAACATGGACATGTATAAACATACTAACAACAACAATAGCAATTAAAGAGTTAACATTATATCCAATAATGGGAAGGGATCATGCTATGGTAATTTAACATAAGGAGTGAGAAAAACAACAAGACAACAATAAATAGTAATCAACAATAATTTAAAGCAATAAGAATAAAAAAAGAACTAGCACGGCACCACCCTTCGTGCTTTTACTCTCATCCTCCCCATATCATAAATAAGCATACGCAACATCTCCCTTCGTGATTTTACTCTCGCAATGTAGTTCCTAAGTTCTACCCAAAAACCCCAATTTTTACCATGAAAGCTCTAGATTTTTGGTTGAAATGGTGTTAAACGTTGTTAAGGATTGAAAGGAATTAGTTAGAGATCACTTACCAATGATATGGAGAAGTTTGGGCATTTGAAAAATCGCTTATGGAGTTTTAGGGTTTGAGAGAATTGAAAAAGAGGTGAAAATCCCATCTAAATCTGTTTTAACAGGTTGCGGATCTCGCATTTTCGATCAGGGGTTCGCAATTCCGAACCTTTCAAATTCCAGCAGCCATCGCAAATGCGATGAAATTGTCGCATTTGCGACTTCCGAGGGATTCCACATTTGCGACCAGACTCTCGCATTTGCGAGATCAGAGGCTGGTCCAGGACTTCGCAATTGCGAAGTCTGATCTCGCAATTGCGAGATAAGAGGCCTGTCAAAAACCATATTTCAGCTGAGTGAAACTTTTCTAAGTCTAAACACTCCGTAGCCTGCCCAAAATTCACCCGAGCCCTCGGGGCTTCAAACCAAACATGCACGTAAGTCCAAAAACATCATACGGACTTGCTAGTGCGATCAAATCATCAAAATAACATCAAAAACTACAAATTTAACCTCAAAACTCACGATTTCCTCAAGAACACTCAAATTTTGAATTTTTTAATCGGACGTCCAAATCACGTCAATTCAACTCCGATTATCATCAAACTTCACAAATAAGACTTAAATATCTCAACAAACTTGTTTCGGGCTCTGGAAAAAAAATACGGGCCCGATACCAACAATTTCAAATATTATTTCATATCTTTATTTCCTGTAAAACCAGCACAACAATTTTCCTCAAAAATTGTTTTCTAAGGCTAGGGACCTCGGAATTCAATTCCGGGCATACGCCTAAGTACAATATTTTACTGCGCACCTCCGAGGATTGTCGGAACACAGATGCGGGTCCATTTACTCAAAATGTTGACCAAAGCCAACTAAAACCAAATTTTAACTCTAGAAATTTCTATTTCTCATATTTTCACATAAAATCTTTCTGGATTCACGCTCGGACTATGCACGTAAATCGAGGTAATTAAAATTAGTCTTTTTAAGGCTAACAATCATAGAATGGAGTCTAAATTCATAAAATGACCCTTTGGCTCATTACAATCTCCACCTCTAAAACAAACATTCATCCTCGAACGGACATAGAAAGTTATCTAAACTAGCAAACAAGTGCGGATACCTACTCTGCAAGTCCGACTCGGACTCCCAAGTAGCTGCCTCAACAGGATGACCTCTCCACTGCACTTAAAATGAAGTGTAACTCTTTGATCTCAACTGACAAACCTGCCGGTCTAAAATGGTTGTCGGCTCCTCCTCATAACTCAAATCTTTGTCCAATTGGACAGAGCTGAAATCTAACACGTGGGACAGGTCACCATGATATTTCCGGAGCATAGACACATGGAATACCGGATGAACTGAGGATAACCCTGGAGGCAACGCAAGTCTATAAGCTACCTCCCCCACTCTCTTGAGAATCTCAAATGGTCTGATATACCTAGGGCTCAACTTTCCCTTCTTCCCAAATCTCATGACTCCCTTCATGGGCGATACCCGAAGTAATACTCTCTCTCCCACCATGAATGCCATATCACGAACCTTACGGTCGGCATAACTCTTTTGCCTAGACTGAGCTGCACGAAGTCGATCCTGTATAACCTTGACCTTATCTAAGGTCTCCTGAACTAAGTTTGTACCCAATAACCGAGCCTCTCCCGACTCAAACCACCCAACTAGAGATCTACATTTTCTACCATATAATGCCTCATAGGGAGCCATCTGAATGCTCGACTGATAACTGTTATTGTAGGCAAATTATGCTAACGGCAAGAATTGATCCCAAGAACCTCTGAGCATATCCTCCAAGATCTGAATGGTGCGTTCGGACTGTCCGTCCGTCTGAGGATGAAATGTTGTGCTCAACGCAACTCGTGTACCCAACTCTCATTGAACTTCCCTCCAAAAGTGTGAGGTAAACTACGTACCTCGATCAAAAATAATAGACACGGGCACACTATGAAGGCGAACAATCTCTCGAATATATATTTGCCAACCACTCCAAAGTATAAGTACTTGCCACTGGAATGAAATGTGCTGATTTAGTCAGCATATCCACAATAACCCAAATGGCGTCGAACTTCCTCTAAATTTGTGGGAGTCCAACAACAAAATCCATAGTGATACGCTCCCACTTCCACTCAGGAATCTCTATCTGCTGAAGTAAACCACCGGGTCTTTGATGCTGATATTTTACCTGTTGGAAATTCAAACAACGAGCCACATAAGCAACAATATCCTTTTTCATTCTTATCCACCAATAGTGTTGTCGCAAGTCCTGGTACATCTTGGCAGCACCCGGGTGAATAGAATACTTAGAACTGTGAGCCTCCTCAAGGATCAACTCACGAAGTCCATCAACATTAGGCATACATATACGACCCTGCATCCTTAAAACACCGTCATCTCCAGATATAACCTTCTTGGCACCACCGTGTCGAACGGTGTCTCTAAGGACCATTAAGTGCGGGTCATCATCCTATCGATCTATGATACGCTCGAATAAGGAAGACCGAGCACGAACTGATTAGCCAACGTCTGAATATCTGAGGCTAACAGTCTCTCACCAATTGGAATAAATGCAAGGCTGCCATACTTACTGCCTTCCTACTCAATGCATCGGCCACCACATTGGCCTTTCCTGGATGATACAATATAGTGACATCATAATCTTTCAACAACTCTAGCCATCTCCTCTTCTCAAATTAAGATCCTCTTGCTTGAACAAGTACTGGAGGCTACGATGATCCGTGTAAACCTCACATGGCACGCCATAAAGATAGTGCCTCCATATTTTCAATGCCCTGAACAATGGCGGCCAACTCCAAGTCATGAATAGGATAATTCTTCTCATGAACTTTCAACTGCCGAGACGCATATGCAATCACCCTGCCATCCTGCATCAATACTTCTCCAAGCCCAACACGGGAAGCATCATAATATACTGTAAAAGATCCTAAACCTGATAGAAACACCAACACCGGTGTTGAAGTAAAGGCTGTCTTGAGATTCTGAAAGCTCGCCTCACACTCATCCGAACATTTAAATGGGGCACCCTTCTGAGTCAATCTCGTCATTATGGCTTCTATAGACGAGAACCCCTCCACAAAACGACGGTAGTATCCCGCCAAACCCAAGAAACTCCTGATTTCCGTGGCTGAAGTGGGTCTTGGCCAGTTCTTGACTGCCTCTATCATCTTAGGATCTACCTGAATACGCTCTGCTGATACGATGTGACCCAAAAAAGCTACTGAATCTAACTAGAATTCACACTTTGAAAATTTTGCATACAACTGATTATCCCTCAAAGTCTATAGTTCTATACGGAGGTGTTACTCATGCTCCTCCCAACTGCGGGAGTATATAATAATATCATCAATGAACACAATTACGAAGCAATCCAGATAAGGCTTGAAAACCCGATTCATCAAATCCATAGAGGTTGTTGGCGTATTAGTCAAGTCAAAATACATCACCAAAAAATCATAGTGCCCATACCTTATCCAAAAGGTTGTCTTAGGAACATCAGACGCCCTAATCCTCAACTGATGGTAGCCCGATCTCAGATCAATTTTTGAAAACACACTGGCACCCTAAAGCTGATCAAATAAATCATCAATTCTCGTCAATGGATACTTATTTTTTATAATAACCTTATTCAACTGCCGGTAATTTATACACATTCTCATTAATCCATCCTTCTTCTTTACGAACAAAACCGGTGCAACCGAAGGTGAGACACTAGGCCTGGAGAAACCCTTATCAAGCAGGTCTTGCAACTGTTCTTTCAATTCTTGTGGGACCATCCGGTATGGAGGAATAGAAATGGGTTGAGTGCCCGGAGCCACATCAATACAAAAATCGATATCCCTGTATGGTGGCATCCCCGGCAGGTCTGAAGGGAAACACTTTGAAAAACTCCCGAACAATAGGCACTGACTCTGTTGAAGAAATTTCGGCATCAGAATAACAAATATGAGCCAAATAAGCCAAACATCCCTTCTCAACCATGCGACAAGCCTTGGCATAAGAAATCACTCTACTGGGAGAATTACCAGGAGTCCCTTTCCATTCTAACCGAGGCAATCCCGGCAAAGCTAAAGTAATTGACTTGGCATGACAGTCCAAGATGGCATAATAAGGTGACAACCAATCCATGCCCAATATGACATCAAAATCGACCATGTCAAGAAGCAAAATGTCTACACTAGTTTAAAGACCCTTAATAACGACTACGCATGAAGGATATACACGATTTACCACAATAGAATCCCCCACCGGCATAGACACATAAACATGGACACTCAAGGAGTCACGGGGCACAACCAAATACAAGGAAAAATATGATGACGCATAAGAATAAGTAGACATCGGATCAAACAAAACTGAAGCAGCTCAATTACAAACTGAAATGGTACCTGTGATAACTGCATCGGAGGACTCCTCCTCGGGTCTGGATGGAAATTCATATAATCGGGGTTGGGCCCCACTACCCTGAACTACGTCACCGGGAGGACTCCTGACAGGTGGACCTCCACCTCTAACGGGCTGGCCTCCACCTCTAGCATTCTGACCTCTACCTCTGGCTACCTGACCCCTACCTCTAGCTGGCTGGGCAGGTGGTGCTGCAACTGGTGCTGGAACTATACCACGAGAATTCTGGTACTGATAATTATCCGACGCATGAGGACAATACCTAGCATTGTGCCTCGGGTCACCACAAGTATAACAAGACCTCGGTTATCGAGATTGCCGGCCGGCAAACCGACCCTGTCGACCTGGATAACCTCCTTGAAGACTGTGGAGAGGAGGTGCATTAATAGGGGCTGACTGATCAAAATAAGGCAAATGAGATCCATGGCCACCTGGGGCCCTCTGGGACGTCTGAAGTGCTGAATTAAATGGCCTGGAAGGATGGCCTCTACCCTGAGTACCCCCGTCTCTAGATGAGGCACCACTGAATCCACCGGAGTGGAGAGGTCTCTTGTCTGACCCTTGACTTCCCATCCCAAGAACCGACTCAACTCTCCTGGCCACATTGGCCGCATCCTGAAAGGAAATCTCAGCCCCCGTCTCTTCGGCCATCTACAACCTGATGGGCTGAGCAAGGCCTTCAATAAATCTCTTAACTCTCTCTCTCTGGGTAACAAAAGAATAACATGTCGAGCCAAATCCACAAAGCGGTTCTCTAACTGGGTAACTGTCATGCCGCCCTGCTGAAGACGCTCAAACTAACGACTCGTCTCTTCTCTAGTAGTGATAGGCAAAAATAAATCCAAAAAGAGGTGAGAAAATTGATCCCAAGTCAGAGCAGGTCACCCAGCTGGCCTAGTCAACAAATAATCCCTCCACCATTTCTTGGCGGAACCAGTCATCTGAAACGCGGCGAAGTCAACCCCATTGGTCTCCAAAATACCCATATTACGAAGAGCCTCATGATAGCTGTCCAGATATTCTTGAGGATCCTCTAAAGTTGCACCACTGAAGTGAACAGGGAAAATCTTGATGAACCTGTCCAGTCTCCACAAAGCATCGGAAGTCATAGCTGCCCTATCAGCAATCGGGGCTACAGCAACTGTCTGAACTACCCCAACTAGGTTGGCTGCTGGGGTCAGGACCCAAGAGTAGTCCTATCAGGAGTGTGGGTAGCAGGAGTCTATACCCCTCCTCCAGCCTGAGATACGGCTGCTGCAATAGGGAGTGCGTCAGTCTGGGATAGACTCTCCATAAGGCCCACTAATCAGACCAAAGGATCCTGAAGCACCGGGGTAGCAATGAACCCCTCTAGGACCTGAGCTGGTCCAGCTGGAACGGTCTGAGCTGGAGAACCCTCATCAATATCAACCAGGGGATCTGCACCTAGGGCTGTAGTATGAGCAACGGGTTGAGCCTTGCCCCATCCTCGGCCTCTGACGTGTCCTCGGCCTCTGCCCCTAATAGGAGATGCTGCTGCTGGAGGACCGTATTGTTGATTAGCATAAGAGGAAGCACATGTTCTCGCCATCTGCGAGAGAATAGAAGAGTTCAATCATTATTTTTTGAGATATCAAGAATCGCACGACAGATTAAAAATAAAATGAGTTTGTTCCTAACTTCATAGCCTCTGAGAGATAAGTACAGACGTCTCCGTACCGATCCCTCAGACTCTATTAAGCTTGTTTCTGAATTGTGAGACCTAGGCAACCTAGCGCTCTGATACCAACTTGTCACGACCCAAATTCCCAACCCACGGGATCGTGATGGCGCCTAACACCATACTTGCTAGGCAAGCCAATGTTAGAAATTCAACTAACCGTTTCCTTTTCAAAAATATACTTCATCATAATAAAATAATTTAAAGTAAATATGAAAACTACTACTGCCCAAAAATAATACCAGAATAATATTCGAAATAGCAATAACGAGCCACGAACTAATATTACCCACACAACTACCCAGAGTCTCGTGTCATAATCCACGAACTACTAAAGAGTACTACAAATAATTGGGCTAAAATAAATATGTATCTGTTTTGAACGAAATAAAATAGCAATCTAAATAGATAAGGGAAAACTCCAGTAATCTGCGGACGCCAGCAGATCTACCTCGTGTCTCCGCGCGTATAGAATCAGCAACTACTTTTACCTAGCTTTGACCGGTACCTGGATCTGCACAAGAAGTGCAGAGTGCAGTATCAGTACAACCGACCCCATGTACTGAGTAAGTGCCGAGCCTAACCTCGGCGAAGTAATGACGAGGCTAGGACAGGACACCACATAAAACCTGGACATGTATAAAACATACTAGCAGCAACAATAGCAATTAAAGATTTAACATTATATCCAATAATGGGAATGGATCATGCTATGGGGAATTTAACATAAGGATTGAGAAAAACAACAAGATAGGAGTTAAAAGTAATCAACAATAATTTAAACCAATAAGAATAAAAAAATAACTCGCATGGCACCACCCTTCGTGCTTTTACTCTCATCCTGCCCATATCATAAATAAGCATACACGACATCACCTTTCATGCTTTTACTCACACAATGTATTTCATTCAGGCAGGGCATCACCCTTCGTGCTTTTACTCTCACAATGTAGTTCATTTAGGCACGTCATCACCCTTCGTTCTTTTACTCTCACAATGTAGTTCATTCAGGCACGACATCACCCTTCAAGATTTACACTCTTCCTCACAATAGAATATATTTGGATCATGCACGGCTTAACCCTTCGTGCTTTACACTCCTCCTTACTAATCACAGAATCATTAACAACATACAAAGAGATCTTTCACAGGAAATCGATATTTCTTCATAGTTTCTATTAACATTTATCATTTCAGTCTCAATTCAATATTCACAAGGGATTTTGTAAAATATCAGTGTTCCAACATAGTTTATAGCTTCATTTGTCATTTAAATCTCAACTCAGTGTTCACAATACTATCCATTATGGTGGAACCGGATACCAAACTTCCAACATTTCAACAACAACGATAATCACAAGTAATAGGCTTTAAAACTACCAAAATAACAAGAATTTACTTTCACTCGCATGTTATGACCTGACCACAACATATAGGTACTCGTCACCTCACCTATACATTGGATTTAGAAACAAAATAGGTAACAACTAGTCACATAATGCCTATTCCTCAAGCTAAGGTTAGACACAATACTTACCTTGAATTCACAGGTTACTCACTGCTCAAGCACTGCTTTTCCTTTAGAATTGGGCTTCCATTCATTCAAATCTAATCACAATTAGGTTCAATATCATTAATTATTGCTAAAGGTATTAACTTCAATGAAAAAACTATGGTTTTCCTATGTTTTTCTTATCAAAATATGAAAATCGACCCCGGGTCCGCTTGGTCTAAATTCGAGGTTAGGACTAAAATTTGTTTATCCATTCTCCTCCAAGCCCGGATATTCAATCGATATTTGAATCAGACCTCAATTCGAGGTCTAAATTCCCAAATTGTGAAATTCCTAAGTTCTACCCAAAAACCCCAATTTTTACCATGAAAACTCTAGATTTTTTGTTGAAATCTTGTTAAAAGTTGTTAAGGATTGAAAGAAGTTAGTTAGAGATCATTTACAAATGATTTGGACAAGTTTGGGTCTTTGGAAAATCGCCTATGGAGGTTTAGGGTTTGAGAGAATTGAAGCAGAGGTGAAAATCCCGTCTAAAATATGTTTTAACAGGTTGCGGATCTCGCATTTGCGATCAGGGGTTCGCAATTGCAAACCCTTCAAATTCTAGCAACCATCGCAAATGCGATGAAATTGTCGCATTTGCTACTTTCGAGGGATTCCGTATTTGCGACCAGAATCTCAAGTTTGCGAGATCAGAGGCTAGCCTAGGACTTCGCATTTGCAAAGTCTGATCTCGCAATTGCGAGATCAGAGTCCTGCCAACACCAGATATCAGTTGCGTAAAAAATTTCTAAGTCTAAACACTTTGTAGCCTACTCGAAACTCACCCGAGCCCTAGGGGCTCCAAACCAAACATGCACGCAAGTCTAAAAACATCATACATACTTGCTCGTGCGATCAAATCATCAAAATAACATCAAAAACTACAAAATTAACCTCAAAACTCTAGATTTCCTCAAGAACACTCAAATTTCTAACTTTTCAACCAGAAGTCCAAATCACGTCAATTCAACTCTGATTCTTATCAAACTTCACAGATAAGACTTAAATATCTCAACAAAATTTTTTCGGGCTGCGGAACCGAAATACGAGCCTGATACCAACAATTTCAAACATTATTTTATTTCTTTATTTCCTGTAAAAACCAGCACAACAATTTTCTTCAAAAATTATTTTGTAAGGCTAGGGACCTCGGAACTCAATTCCGGGAATACGCCCAAGTCCCATATTTTACTTCGGACCTCCCAGGATCATTGGAATACAAATCTGGATCCGCTTACTCAAAATGTTGACCAAAGTCAATTTAACTCTAGAAATTTCTATTTCTCATTTCTGGATTCACGCCTGGACTATGTACTCAACTCGAGGTAATTAAAATTAGTCTTTTTAAGGCTAATAAGCCTAGAATGGAGTCTAAATTCGTAAAATGACCCTTTGGGTCATCACATCTTCTTCCCGAACCTCATCACACCCTTCATGGGAAAAACTCTGAGCAAAACCTTCTTACCAACTATATATGCAACATCACAAACCTTCCTATCAACATAACTCTTCTATCTTAACTGTATTGTATGGAGCTGCTCCTGGATCTACTTTACCTTTTATAAGGCATCACAGACCAAATCAGTGCGCAACAACTTAGCCTCCCTAGGCTCAAACCAACCAACCAGAGAACGATATCTCCTCCCATACAAGGCCTCATAAGGAGCCATCTGGATACTTGAGTTGTTATTGTAAGCGAACTATGCTAACGGAAGAAACTGATCCCATGAACCTCCGAAATCCATAGCACATGCACGTAACATATCCTCCTAGATCTAAATAGTGCGCTCAGACTGCCCGTCCATATGAGGATAGAATGTTGTACTTAACTCAACCCGTTTGCCCAACTCTCGCTGCACTACTCTCCAAAATTGCAATGTGAACTGCGTGCCTTGGTCAGTAATGATAGTAATTGGAACGCCTTGCAAGTGAATAATCTCTTGTATGTAAATCTAAGCCAACATAGGAAGTCACCACCGGAATGAAGTGTGTATACTTAGTCAACCAGTCCACAATAACCCAGATTGCATCATATTTCTTCAAGGTCTGTGGCAAACTTACCACAAAATCCATAGTGATGCGCTTCCACTTTCACTCTAGTATCTATAATCTCTTAGTCAATCCTCTCGATTTATGATGCTCATACTTTACCTGTTGACAATTTAAACACCAATAGACATCACCAATGATATCTTTCTTCATTCTCCACCACCAATAGTGTTGTTTCAAGTCATGGTACACCATCGTGATACCCGGGTGAATGGAATAGTGCGAGTCGTGAGCCTCCTCAAGGATCAAATCTCTCAATCCATCAACATTTGGAACAAATCCAGCTGTAAAGCCACATAAAACCATCATCGTCAATCACCAGCTCCTTAGCACAACCACGCTGAACCATGTCCCTCAACACCATCAGGTGGTGATCATTAAACTGGTGAGTCTTAATGCGCTCCAACAATGGTAACTAAGCCACAACGCAAGCAAGAACCCAACTAGTCCCTTAAACATCCAATCTTACAAATTAGTTGCCAAAGCCTGAACATCCCTAGCTAGTGACCTCTCAGCTACCGGTAAATATGCCAAATTGTCTATACTCTCAGCCTTCCTACTCAATGCATCAGCTATTACATTAGCCTTCCCTGGATGGTACAATATAGTGATACCATATTCTTTCAGCAACACTAACTATCTCCGTCACTGCAAATTAATATCTTTCTGTTTGAACAGGTGATGGAGACTCCGATGGTCGGTATAAACCTCACAATGAACACTATACAGATAATGCCTCCAAATGATCAATGCGTGAATAATGGCTGCTAACTCTAATTCATGCACATGGTAATTATTTTCATGAATCTTCAACTGTTGATATGCATAGGTAATCACCCTACCGTCCTATATCAACACTCTGCTAAGCGCAAAACGCGACGCATCACAATACATAGTGTAAGATCGTGAACCAGTAGGCAATACTAGCACTAGGGTTGTAGTCAATGCAGTATTGAGATTCTGAAATCTCTCCTCACACTCCTCAAACCATATGAATGGAGAACCCTTATGGGTCAATCTTGCTAAAGGTGCAGCAACAGACGAGAAGCCCTCCACAAAATGATGATAATAACTTGCCAACCCCAAAAAGCTTTAAATTTCTATAGCTAAATATGGTTTAGGGCTAAATCCACCTTGATCCCATCACCTGACACCACGTGGCCGAAGAACGGCACTATAACGACCCAACCAACTGTTTTGAGCACTTGAATTCCTTTTAGTTGTTTGAAGTCTTAAGTAGCTTTGTATGATATATTATAACTTGTGCAAATTGTCGCTTTTGGTTTTTAGGTAATTTGGAATTGACTTAGATGAATGATTCTCAATTAGGAAGCTTTAAGTTGGAAGAATTGACTAAATTTGACTTTTGTGTATTTGCCATCAGATCGGAGTTTTGATGGTTTTGTTAGGTCTGGATAGTGATTTTGGACTTCGGCATATTCGTGGATTTACATTTGGATGTTTCTAGAAGGTTTTGGTCGTAATTGGCAAAAGTTGGCAATTTGAAACTTTGGAAAGTTCAAAGGTTTGACCAGGATTTGACTTTGATGTTATCAGGTTTGGATTGTGGTTCTAAAATTTCAATAGGTTTGTTACATCATTTGGAACTTGTGCGCAAAATTTGAGGTCATTCCGAGTTGATTTGATATGATTTGGCACGAGTTTTGGAAGTTGAAAGTTCAAAAGTTCATTAAATTTGATTTGAGGTGAGATTTAGTGTTATTATGTGTGATTGAGGCCTCTAGTAGGTCTGTGTTAAGTTTTGTGACATGTTGGTATATTCGGATGGGGTCCCGAGGGGCTCGGGTGAGTTTCAGACGTGTTCCAGACCATTTTTCCTTCATGTGTGGTTGCTGGTAGCTGCTAGTACTGATGTTGCGCACCTGCGGTTGGTTTTACGCAGGTGCAATGGTCGCAAAAGTAAGGTCATTGATTCACCTGCAAAGAAGGATGGAAATGGGCAGTGTCCAACGACGTATTGTGGAGGACACATATGTGAGGGTGTAGATGCAGTTGTTAGGCGCAGAAGCGAAAGGCCAAGCTGGGGATGACATCACAGATGTGGAGTGTAAAGCGCACTTGTGGGTACCGCAGAAATAGGAATGGGTGCGCATGAGCAGGAGGACAGCTTGGTTGGGTTTTGCGCATAAGCAAGAAAGCCTTGCACCTCCTATGTCGCAGAAGTGGAACTTGGTCCGCATGCGCGAGAGGTCGGGCATTTAGTGAATTTCCGCAGAAGGGGAGGTAATGTCGCAAAAGCGATGCCACATAAGCGGCTATGCCTGAGAAATGCCTATTAATATGAGGGTTGAGTATTTCATTCATATTTTGAGTTATGGAGCTTGGATTTGAGCGATTTTGGAGGCGATTTTCACCACATGAATTGGGGTAAGTATTTTCTACTCGGGTTTTATTATATTTCATGACAATCTTTGATTTGGCATTTGGATTATCAATTTTAAGTGAGAAATTGGAGGGGTTTGTCTAAATTTTTCTAAAGTGAATTATTGAGTTTTGAACATTAAATCGGAGTCGGATTTGGGTGAAATTAGTATGGTTGGACTCGTAATTGAATGGAATATCAGAATTTGTAAGTTTTGACGGGTTTTGAGGTGCGGGCCCAGGTTTGATCTTTTGGTTGACTTTGAGTTTTATTAAATATTCGACCTTTATCGATTGGGTTTGTTCATATGGCATTATTTGATATTTTTGAGTTTCTTTTGGCTAGTTTCAAGCCGTTCGGAGGTTGTTACGCAAGGGATGGAATTTCTAGAGTATAGTTTGGCTTGCTCGATATTTCTTTTGGCTTGTTTGAGGTAAGTATATTGTCTAAACTTAGTTGAGGCACTAGTTTCCTGAATTATTGGTGATAGCTATGTGCTACGGGTGCGCATATGTGTGGATTTAGAGCCCAATGTGCGAGCACCAGGGTATTAATCCATGATCGGGGTAGTGTTTAGGCTGTGATATGACTAGAATCGACTGTTAAGATTTAAGCTACAATGCTTCCCATATTTATAACGTTGTTGTGAACTATTTGAGCCATGTTTGAGATTACAAAGAGGCTTATTCTCTGAATAAACTTGATAATTGCTATTTCTGTGATGAAGTTGTCGATTGGAGCTATGACAATACTTTGCACATGCCTACACTTTAGCATGTCATTATATCAGTCCATGAGCATGAAATTTGATAATCATTCATTATAAACATGTATTCTTGTATAATTGCTTATGTGTGATATGACTTGGACTGGATGCTTGTGACCACGTCGGGCGGATTATGTTGTTATGCATGTGAGCACGCCAGGTGAATTGTGTTATTATGCTTGTGACAACGCCGGGCGGATTGTGTTGTTATTCCTATGACCACGCCACGTAGATTTTGATATTGCATTTGACCATCCTAGGCGAATTGTGATACAGCCTGTAACCACGCCGAGTGGATCCATTATATTGGGCATGTGACCACACCAAGCGGATTATGATATTGATCTTGTGACCACGGCGGGCGAATTATATATTGAGCATGTGACCACCCTGGGCTGGTAGCACGTTGAATTGGTCGTGCTTATGTTTGGATAAGGATCCAAACCCTAGGGTCATCCTCTCATGTTTCCCTCTTAATGGTGTGCATGCGTATTGTGAGAAACTGACGTGTTTGTGGTTGATATGAGCTCTGGGAGAGCTGGTTATTGTTATTTGGGTCGGGTTGCGTGCCATAACAGGACTTATTGGTTTATTATTATTTGGATCGGGTTGTGCGCTGCAATGGACTGATATTTTGCTTATTCCATTGCATCTTATTTGCAATTTTCGCGACTGTTTACCTGACCTACTTGCATACCTTCTTTATATGATGGGCTATTGGCTGAGTAGAACACTTTAAAACAAATAATTGTGAGCACCAAGATGGTTTTACCTGTGTTTTCTTTAATTGATCATATATTTGTTCTATACCTTTTGGAGTTAAGAGCTTGTACAGGTGACTGGTGAGTATCATTTATAATTCTTTTCGCTATTACCCCACTGAGGTTTGTTAGGATACTTATTGAGTACATGGGGTCGGTTGTACTCATACTATACTTTTGTACCTTGCATGCAGATCTTGGAGTTGACATTGCTGTGTATGGCGGAAGCTAGCACTGAATATGCACCTTTGTTCCATTTATGGTTATCACTTGCCCTTGATAGCTTTAGATTCGAATTTTGTTCATGTACATTCCAAACAGATGTTATAATTATTCATTTCAGTTTTGTAAATTTATGTCTTAGTGGCTCATGACTTGTACTACCAGTCCTTGGGTTGTTGTATAAAATTTTAGTTATTTCATCATTTATTTCTCATTAAATATTATTCGGAATATGTTTGACTGTTAGTTGGCTTACCTAGCAAGTTGGGTTAGGTGCCATCACGACTAGTGGATTTTTGGGTCATGACAGCCATTGAATCAAGCAAAATCTCACACTAGGAGAATTTAGCATATAGCTTCTTCTCCCTCAAAGTCTGGATTACAATCCTTAGATGCTGCTCATGATCCTCCTGACATCATGAGTACATAAATATATCATTAATGAATACTATGACGAAAGAGTCAAGATACAGATGTAACACATTATTCAATAGGTGCATAAAGGTTGTTGGGGCATTGGTCAACCCAAAAGACATCGCCAGAAAATCGTAGTGACCATAGCGGGTCCTGAAAGCCGTCTTCTGAAAATCAGAATCCCGAATCTTCAACTGATGATATCCTGACCTCAAACGAATCTTCGCAAATACTCTAGCACCCTGAAGTTGGTCAAATAAGTGATCAATGTGCGATAATGAGTACTTGTTCTTAATTGTAACTTTGTTCAGCTGCCGGTAGTCAATACACCACCGCATAGTACCATGTTTCTTCTACACATATAGAACTGGTGCACCCCAAGCTGACACACTAGGCCGTATGAAGACCTTATCAAGTAACTCCTAAAGTCGTGCTTTCAATTCTTTTAACTCTACTGGTACCATAAGATACGGAGGAATAGAGATGGGCTGAGTGCCCAACACCAGTTCAATATTAAAATCAATGTTCCCGTCAGTTGGCATGCCCGACAGGTGTGCAGGAAAC
This sequence comes from Nicotiana paniculata, assembly GCA_005239505.1. NCBI lineage: Eukaryota > Viridiplantae > Streptophyta > Magnoliopsida > Solanales > Solanaceae > Nicotiana > Nicotiana paniculata. Next base: position 18,865 of record MDKI01248329.1, read on the forward strand.
ATATATGGGAAGTCTTTCACTACCAAAAGACACTCAACGGTAGAAGTATCAGCTTTAACATCCCTCAGGAATGGCAAATATTCCAAAACACCCATTCTCAACCATCCATTGAGCCTTCAAATATGACATCACTCTACAAGAAACATAATCTAGGGAGCCTCTCCACTCTAACCTCTGCACAACCTGCATCACCAACGTCACGATCTTAGAGTGACAATCGAGGATAGCATGATATGGCGACAACTAGTCCATGCCTAGAATCACGTCAAAATCAACCATGCTAAATAATAAGAGATCGGCACCCGACTCATATCCCCCATTAGTCACCACGCACGACTAATATACACGGTCCACAACAATAGTTACATCTATTGGTGTAGATACATGAACATGCATAACTACATAATCACGGGGCATATCTAAATAACGAGCAAAGTACGATGAACATATGAACAAGTGGAAGCAGGATCAAATAATACTGAAGCATCCTTGTAATATACTGAAACAATACTTGTGATCAAAGTGTTAGAAGAAATTGCTTCTGGCCTAGAGGGAAAAGAATAGCATCGAGCCTGACCACCACCTGTTTGACCTCCCCCTCTAGGGCGACCTCGACCCACACAACCTCCACCCCGAGATAGCTGAACGGGTGGTATAGCAACTAGTGCAGGGGTCATAGAATTGGCTCTATGGTGGACTAGAAATACTTCTTCACATGCCCCAGCTCTCCACAATCATAACAACCTCGAGTCGAAAATGAGGTAGGGCCTGAATTAGACCTCGAGAACTAGAATAACCACTGGAAGAACCTGATATTGATGAACCCTGAACTAATGGAGCACGATACGAGCTCTGAGATGGAAATGCACTAAAGATGATTGACCCGGACGAGTACTGTATGAACCATGACTAATTGAAGAACCACGATGTACAAGTCAAGCCATCGGAGCGAGCCTGAAAGGACGACCTCTACGACGATGTGACTGAACTCTAGATGAGGTACCACTAAAACCACCTGAAACACATGGCCTTTTTATCTTGTGCTCCTCATGCTCAAGCCTACAAACTGACTCCAAGCGTCTAGAAATCTCGACCACCTCATCAAAAGCATCCGTTCCAGCCTCTCAAGCTAGACAATAACATAAACCATAGTTGAGGCTATCAATGAACCTCATGATCCTCTCTCTCTCTCTCTATCTTTCTCTCTCTCTCTCTCTTAGTGGGAACCAACCATATATCATGATGGGCCAAATCCTCATATCATACAAAGTCACAGTCATATCCCCTTGGCGTAGCTACTCAAAATCTCTACACAAGTCCTCTCTACGAGTTTGTGGGACAAACTTCTCTAAGAAGAGAATCGAGAACTCATGCCATGTAAGTGGAACTGTGCCAACTGGCCTGCTCAATTCATAAGCCTGCCACCATCTGTAGGCTTCCCCAGTCAGCTGAAAAATAGTAAGTGAAATTCCATTGGTCTCCAAAATATCTGCTATGCGAAGAATCTGCTGACACTGGTCTAGAAAACCCTGAGCATCCTATGACTCCTATCTGTTGTACTCTTAAGGCTTAAGACTTCCAAACCGCTCCAATATCTTCTGCTCATCATCACTCATAGGTGGACCAACCTCGGCCCGAGCAACAGCAACCGACTGAAATAAAAATACACCCAATGTTTGGTGACCCGGAGCTAGGTGCTCTTGAGTACGGGCGTCACGAGTTCTGGAACCTCCCCCACCTTCTGAAGTAGCTGGTGAAACTAGAATCAAAACCGCCTGATGGCAAGGAATAACAATAGGCACTGCTTGTTCCTAAGTTATTTCCATCGACTCAACAACATCTGGTACCGGCTCCTCAGCCGGAGCAACTGGTGGCCATGCAGGTGCTACTCTTGCAGTAGTATGAGCCACACCGCGGTCTCTACCGCAACCCTGACCTCTTGCCGCCCTTACTGGTGGTACTGTTTGTCCTCCGCCAGATTCGGTTGGACGTGTCCTCACCATGTGTGAGAGAGAGAGATATCTAGTTTCAAACTTCGAAAATAACAAATCCGCATGACAGGTACAAGAAAGTGAAGTTTCCTAAAAGTTCGGTAGCCTCTCGAAGATAGGTACTGACGTCGCTGTACTGATCCGCAAGACTCTACTAAACTTGCTCTTGGCTCGTAATACCTATGAGCCTAGGGATCTGATACCAACTTGTCACGACCCAAAAAACCTAATCCGTCGTGATGGCGCCTAACACAATTGCTAGGCAAGCCGTACATAACAATAATGAACCATAACAGCAAAAGAAGACAGAAATAACATGAGTTTGAAACCTTAATATGGCACAATATCGATAATATATGATAAATCCCCTAGAAACTGGTGAATACAGAGTCAAGAAATCTAATACAAAAATATAAGTCTGAAATAACCAATTACAATACTGTCTGAAATAACGATAACAGTACATAAGAAAAGAGACGCCAAGACTGCAGACGGAAATGGAGCTCTACCTAATCTCTCTATACTCAGCTCAACAAGCAGTTCTGCTACTGATGATTGGTCCCGACACCTGGATCTGCACAATTAAATGCAGAGTGTAGTATGAGTACAACCGACACAATATACTCAATAAGTAACAAAACTAACCTTGGGTTGAAAGCAGTGACGAGCTCAGAAACAATAGTCAAATGCCAATGTCAAATAACAGTAACAACTCAGAATACAATGGGAAATAGTAGAAACAGGTAGCTCAAGGATATTATGTTCAGCTTGTTCACATTTCAGAAATTTAGGCATGCTTTCAAGTTCAATAATTAAAACCCAATACAGATAAAGTATTTCATTTATAACTAGCATGAGGAAGGTACATTTCTATGCCAACATGTCAAATCAATAATATTACAATAGATCCATCAAGATATACACACTTAGCAATGTACGGGTGTTGATACCCAATTTTTCCTAAAAAAATATTTCAAAATACATATATGTCTTCAAAATCATGCATTAGCATCAATTGATATTTTTCCACAATTTTCTACTTACTAATTTTCCCTGTATTTTATCCCAATAAATAATTACAAAATTCTATCACAAATGATTTCAAAATATTTTCTTGATTTAACATTACTATTATGGTCGTATTAAGTCCAAATTATTCTATAAATAGTCAATTTGGCACCTTTTGGCTACAATTGCAATTATAGCCCATGCATACAATTTGTATTATTTTTTACCAGAAATTAGTCTTTTGTATTTCAAATACTAAATAACCATTTTTAAAACATTTCTATGCATGAAATTCATTTTTATAATTAGTAATTATTTTACAAATTATTTTTAATTAATTTATTTTTGGTATTTAACAAATAGTCTATTATTATTTCAATTGCAGCCTATATAACCAGCTCAAAACACCTTATTAACTAGCCCAATACAACCAGACCCAAACCCCTACCTAACCTGGCCCAATTCTGCTTGAATCCTGGCCGTTGATCATTTTGTATCAACAGCCCAGATTGAACCTTTCCTTAATTAACCTAAATGCCCCCCCCCCCCCAACCCTCTCATTTCACTCCTCTCACCCGCCGTCCCTCCTTCCCTCTTCTCTGAACTCTCTCGACTGAACCCTAGTTCTAAAACGCTATTACCGGCGTAAACCTTCACCTTATGACGCTCCTATGGCTCCTCCGACCAGTCCTAGCCTCCTATTTGCTATGGTCCATCCGTTTCTTAGGTCCTTGAAAGGATCTCAAGGAACCCAAGTGGTTCTGATTTGCACCTTTTGATTTCTAACTTTCTCAGGCCATTTGCCGACTATGAGTAAGAAATTTCTCTTTATTTTGTCACGAATCTATGGTTTCTAAACCTATGTTCTCATCTCTGTTATTTTTTGAAAAAACCCTAGTCCATTCCCTTCGATCTTCTTAGATCTGAGATGAATCGAGCACTCTTACATGTTTTTATTTGACAAACTTCTGGTTTTAACTGATTATTTCAATTTTTCGCTAAACTAGGGTTCATTACAAATTGTTTTCAAAGGTCTTTCTAAATTCTAAGTGTTTAATCGATTCTCATTCATCTTCTAGACTGATTTTTGCCAAAGTATCCAAACCTTAGTTGATTTTGTGATTTTTCTAAACCATTGTTTCGATTCTGGGTATTTTCTGTGTTTCCAGTCATATTACTTTGCTTTATTTCTTGGACTTAAACATTTTTCTTTGTCAAATCCGTCATTCTGTGATTTTTGCCCTAATTAGTCCCTATTAGGGTTCGAATCTGTTTTCTGGCTAATTTCTATATTTTGATAGATAGGAGGATATAGACAAATCAGTAGATCATGCAAATAGGAATTCAGTTTCTCAAATATGGCATCGTAATCCTAGAGAAATATTCAGATAGGAGTTGGGGTAGTAGAAGGAACAATATAGGTGTTATAGAAATAAAAGAGAGTTACACTAGACAGACAACTGAAATTTCAATTCAGAAGCAACCCTACGAGCACAAGGGCGCGGAGGCAAGTGCCTAAGGATAATGATATACGAGTAAGAACATCATAAATATCGTGGGGTATACAATGTAATAAGCTCAAAGCTTTACAAGAGTTAGAGGGTCTTCCCTAAGCACTGCACGAAGGCTTTACTTGGTCTGCTTTCTATTTATGGGAGTTGATATTTTCTTCCAGAAATCAGTATTATTTTGAAAGTTTGGCTGATTGATTTACTTTGTTAGAGATTCCTATGTGTAAGTCTTGTTTTGTTTCCCTGTTTATGACCTTAAATGGTCATCCATGCCTTGTTTGATTGCACGTGTAGATTGTGGATTCTTACTGATTCTTTACATGGTATGATTGGGATTCTTTCCTTAATTAGGCCTCTGTTATTACTGTTTTATCAATTTCCCTTAATTAAATGAGTTTATTCTGACTCCCTTGTTTTGTTTGATTTGAACTTCTTATCTTAATTGAACCCCTGCTATTACCGTTTGGTCAATTGCCCTTAATTAAAGGAGTCTATTCTGACTCCCTTGTTTGGTTTGATTTGAACTTCTTGCCTTAATTGAATCCCTGCTATTACCGTTCAGTCAATTGCCCTTAATTAAATGAGTCTATTCTGAACTCCTTGTGTGATTGGATTCTGTGATTTCCTTAATTGCTGGTTTCCGATTCCTTTACCTTATTTTGTTCTACTCTTAAACTGCTATATAAACACTCTTATTTTACCTCTCAACACACGAACATTAGTTCACAAACACACACTCACCCTCAAACTCTCTTTTCTTTCTCTGCTACTTGGGTTAACTCTTGGTCTAGCCGGCTGAAAGCCAAGGCTAGATATTGGAACTACACTTGCTTTATATTCTGCACTCTTTTATTCAAATGGTATGTCTCTAGTTAAATTTTGAAACCTAACTCTATGTGTTTCATTCCTGCACTAGTTCATTAGTTATGAATTCAATCCTTGTTCCTGTTTACTACTTCGCTTAGAATGTCTAACCATGTTTGTTCAATTTGTAATTAGCATGTATAAACATAGTTGTCTACTTGATTGCTTGTCCAGCATGTCTACTTACCCCTGCCTATTCCTCTTCGCTGAAGAGATCATATTAAGTCACCTAGTCTCTTAGGGTATTTGATTGACCTTAATTGTGTGTCTAATTCTGTCCAGTACGCCATTGCTTTCAACATGGCTTTACTGCATCCTTGCTCTATGTCTCCAATTACCTACTATCATGACTAACCAGTTAATTCTATAAAAACTCCTAAGTGTTCTATGTATTTGTTGTTTATATGCCTCCCTGTACCCTGTTCATGTATTCCTTAATGTGTATTCTATGTGTCCCCAACCCTTTTATCCCTGTGTGGAATCTGTTTTCCAAGTGTTTCTGAATCTAGTTGTTCTATGACCAATTAGTTTGGGTTCTCATTTCAAAAGTGTTTTAGTACTTTTCCCAAACTGTTTTACTACTAAACTACTTCCTATTTTCTGAAAACCTTTTCATTCCTAGAGTTATCTCTACACTGTTTTCTCACTAAAAATCTTTCAAAACTATGTCAAGCACTCTCACTTCAATCTTATGTCAATAGGTTCTGCCCCTCCAGTGTGTGTACTGCCTTGGGATCCTTGATATTCCTCCGAACTCTGGCACACTAGGGTTGGCTATTCTACATTGCACTTACTCAATCCCTGTTATGAAAGTTTAGGTGTGAGCACTGCACGGGATCCTTGAGGTCCTTAGGGAACTCTGACACACCTGCACCTGAAATTGGCTATAAAACCCTTGGCATTTGAGACTACGGAAGGCCTGGAATTCTCAGGTTGTATTTGGGCCTGCTTCAGGCTCCCTATAGTTTAACTTCTTCTCTTTTTAGTTATTTATGTAATTCATCTAGCCATTGGTATGCAATAATTAATTTGTAAACAGATATTGGGGTGATAAGTTAAAAGAGAGGGTAGCGTATGGTACTGTGGGTAAAAAAACTGGGTAGAAACCATGTTCCTAGGCTTTATATTATGCAAGTCTGCATTAGAAGACATGTATTAGGACTTATGTGTTCATTTGCATCCAAATTATGCTAAACACGCATTAGATATCATGTTCTCAGGGCTTCACGTTTTATTGTTTCAGCATATTACTAATACATGCTTGCATAAGTACTTTCACTTTGAAATCCTGCTGTTAGGCTAATGACACTGTCTTAATGAAGCTATCATTCATGTATGCATTTAGATACCATGTTCTAGGAATTCTGCTTGCATTCGTTTGATTACGCCTAGTTCCATTGAAAATAAGTCACTGATATGAAAAGGTATAAAATTGTCCTCATATAGATGTTATACTTCTGAATAAAACTGGTACAAACTCCCTTTTTAAAAGTTTGTGTAACTTAGAACAACATGTTTGTAGGTTAAACAATTTCTAAACTGATAAACATCTCTTGTAATTGTGATTGCACAGTCCCACTCCTAGGCAAGCCTTAGGTAATTAATCTTTATAAACTGGAAATTGCATGTTGATTGTGTTTACTGCTTAAAGTCCTACATGTCTTAAAATCAGTAGGCAAACTTATTAGTTACCTGTCATCGCATTGTAAAAACAGTGTTGCGTATTTCTGTGCTTTAATGTTCACTTAGATACCCTGTCTTAAGATCCTTTCTCTAATAAAAAGTTGTCTTTGCATGTGTTTGAGACGTGCTATTTATTTGCATTATGTGTGGAGGTGAATTTGAGCCTCTTAACTGTTTTTGTCACTTATGTGCTAGTCCTACTTGTTCTTGCTTGTCGCCTAGTTTTTCCCTTTAAAAAAAATAGGGGTTTTTCTAGAACTGCTAGTATACTAGAGGTCCTAAACTCCTCCAGGACCCCAAGAAGGGACGGGTAACAGCACGCGTAGAGCTCGTTAAACAAAACTCGCTTAATAACCGCTAAGGGGTGGGACAATGGGTAGAAAGGATATAATGACATGTGCACTAATGCAACGTGTAGCCCCTCATTGAGGAGTGATTACGTGGCATTGCACATATATGATCCTATAGTATAAACAACTTAGGACCTCCCTTATCCTTTACATATGAGTGCTTGGACTGCTAATCTGTTAAAAACTTTATTTGTTTACATATGTGTGCTTAGACTATCTACTTGCTACTTGAATAATTCACAAAATAGGTTTGGTCGGGACTCACAACTGTGGAAGGGGTGCCTAACACCTTCCCCTTGAAGTAATTTCAAGCCCTTACCCAATCTCAGGTTATGCAATTAGTGTTATGAATGAACCTTAATAGGTGCCCTAACGCACCTTAATTCGTTAGGTGGCGACTCTTCGAACTTATTATACCCCATTTCCCAAAAGGAAACGAGTTGTCCCAATAATGTCGAAAATCCTGACAATCCGAAAGGAGAGGAAAAAGGGGGCGCGACAACGGGTGCCTAGCATAACTTCCCATCATCAAGCACGTGTATACAACACTTTTCCTACGGTCACTGTTGGCATGTCAGATTCCGGAAGGGCGGATCTTGCCCAAGCTCTAATCATAATCATTTGGCCCAACAGTGAGGCCTGGTGCATGTGTCGCCCCGAAACAATAACACTTATCACAATATGGGCTTGGCGTACGCGTCACCTCAAAATCAATCAATGGACTTAACTTAGTCATTGACCGTTCAAGTCTCGGATAAACACATATCACAATATTCAATTTAACAGGGTTAAACGTAAGAGACATCAACAACATGTGAAGAATCAAATAAGAAGTACTTAGACAGAGATATCATACATGGATATGACATCATGACTAAGAACATATATAAAATAAGGCAAATAGCTCTGAAACAGCATGAATAGCCAACTTGCGCTTGAGTTGGGCTGGCTATTTTAACGCTCTTTTAGAAGTGGGGTCGGCTCGTCCTTAACTCGTCAAGTTTTATGGACCGTGAGGCCTGGGCTAGGCTAACACATTTTAACAGCTTTAATTGATATATATTATACATATAATATACATATTTTACACATAATTAATATATATCTTTTTGTATATTTGACTAGCGACTATAATTGTTTTTGGCCAAGCGACCAAACGTGTTAAAAGCTTGTTATACTTGGATGAAAGTTTAAATCCCAAAATCAACCCAGGCTCACCACAACAGATTAGGTCGGTCCTTGACTTGAACTTAAGTGCCTAGTTAATTGGTTAAATGGACTAAACAGACCACTTTACACGCTTAGGTGAAAGTAGGTTTGGGCGTTAGACGGAGCTCAACGAGCTTTTTATTACATTGAGCCGAGATGATTTACAAAATATAATTGAGCTCGATCCGAGCCGAGCCTGCATAGTGTTACGCCGCTGGAAAAGATAAAATTTATAACAAATTAGTTGATCAATATAAATATGATCATTATAAGTTTTAAATTGGTAACTGCATTCAAGTGTGTGTATATATATATATAAAAATGAAGTTGGAACTTAAATTCAAACAAAATTAACTCGAGTTTCAACATATAATAGAAGTTTTAGGCAAAAACTAAATAAATCAATGATAAATTAAAACAATTTGTACAATATTAATTTTTAAATTTTTTTTGAAAAGTTAATGCTGGTATACTCAGGAAAGTTGACGCTCAATTCAATCCTCATTTCGAACTATAAAATATCGAACAGGGGCTATAATTAGCAAAGAAATGTGATATAGTAAATTGGAAGGGGAAACAAACTTATCAAAGAGGATATACATTTAGTAAAATTATCCGTAAGCATTCCTTGTCATAATGTGAAATTATGGAGGAGCACATTGAAAGCCAATAAAATTATCACTAATTACCTCAGTGTTAATCGTTAAGTGTTAATTGAGTCTTATTAAATAAAGAATTCTAAGATCTTGCTTATTTTAATATTAAATAGAAACATGGACAATCTAGAACGTGAATGGATGTACAAAAGGTTGGATGACCGAAGGGTATTAATTCATGTTTCATAACTGGTGTGAACAAGTTTCTCCAGTTTGCTTAATCGCATGAGTGGTGACAATGTTAGATTTCCATGTAAAAAATGTCATAACATTAAATACATGGATATTGAAACTGTTAAATTACACCTTTATTAGTATGGATTTGTTGAAAACTATTTTCTTTGGAAGTATCAGGAGAAAAAAATGTGACCGATGAGATGTCTTCTAGTGGTGATTTGCATGGTGGCGCTCAACCTGAATCGGGACATGAGAATCCATATCGACAAATGGTCTTGGATGCAGCTGGACCCAATTTTGGCCATGGTTTGAGCTGGCAGTCTTATAATAATACTGAACCTGATCCGTCTCATTCTTATGAACCTTCACTAGAGGCGGAGCCTAGTCCTTCAATGGAGGCGGGGCTTAATCCTTCAATGGAGAAGGAGCCTAATCCTTCAAATGGAGGAGGAGCCAAATCTTGAGTACCAAAGATTTTATAATTTGCTACGGGCCGCTGATGCAAAATTATACCCTGATTCTTCTCTTTCTACTATATTTGAAATTCACTAGCCCTCCTAATTCAAATTATGTCAGATAAATTTAGTAAAACACATTGGATCAAAGTACATAGTACTGATATTTGTATAAATATAAAATAAATTCTTTGCGTTGTAAAGTGTAAACGTGTGGGAATTAATGGTACACAGTGCACAGCTGCAACAGAAGATGGAAATTTTGTTCAGTGACCTGCATTCTTTTTTTGCGAATTGTGTACTGTTTATTTTTGGCCAAACTTAAGTGATAATACCGTTAAAAATAGTGCTACTTCCTTCACTTTTCCAGTTATAGACCTACAAGCTACAAATATTAAATCTCCCCACCATTGCTTGCTAAAATGATTCATCTCTTTTATTGTATGTATGCCAATTACTTCTTTTTTCGTCAATATGTCAATTATTATTTCTAAAGAAAAAGTCCGTGGCCCTTTTGTCTTCTCTTTCATTTCATTCATATTATTAAGCTTTTAACACGATAAAAATATTATTTTTGGGTGTGTTTGGTAAAATAGAAAATGTTTTTCGCGTAAAATATTTTTCAAGAAAATGTTTTCTTGGAAAACAAGTAGTAATCTTATTCATTTTCCGACATTTGGTACGCAAATTAAGGAAAATAACTTCTCAAGAATATTCATAAATAATTAGATACAATAAACATAAAGTCATAAACTTTCGAACCAACAACCTTTCGAACCCACAAATTTTATAAACTTCTGAACCGCTAAACTTTCGAAATCGCGAAATTTCGAACACGTAAACTTCCAAATACATAAACCTCCGAACTCATAATTAGAGTCATTGCTGAAAATTGTATATATTTGTTGGAAATCAGCAGTGGCACTACTAATAGCCTGTTTAGCCAAGCTTCTTCAAATCTAGAAGTATTTTTTTTTTCAAAAAAAGTATTTTTTCTTAAAATTGAAGTGTTTGGCCAAGCTTTTTAGAGGGAAAAAGTGATTTTGATGAGAAGCAGAAGCTATTTATGAGAAGTTGAAAGAAATAGCTCCCTCTAAAAGTAATTTTTTGAAAAACACTTTTGAAAAATATACTTAGAGCATTTTTTAAACGTTTGGCCAAACACTAATTGCGGCTAATAAGTACATTTCAATTTAGTTAGCCAAACACAAACTCCATTCTCACTTAAAGTACTTTTGAAAAACAGTAAAATACTTTAAGAAAAAATACTTCTCAAAATAAATTGATTTTAAAAGCTTGGCCAAACAAGCTACAAATATATCTGGAGGGAGGCAAATAAATATGCATATTTTCTTAAAAAGATGATAAAAAACATGAAGAAAATTTACTATTCTTGGAAGATACATTCAAGAAAATGGAGTTTCTTTCTCCTAGTAGATTTGAGTTATGTATCTTATGGAAGTTAAATGTAAAAAGGCTTTTTTGTCTTCCTAATGTACCAGGAAAAACACATGTCCGCCTAAGCACGTTTCTTTGACTTCCATGCATGTTCTTATGTTCGAGTGAGGAGAAAAGTATTTCATGGACGAAGTGACTGTCTTTAAATTCTCTGTTTCGAAACATCAAATAGCTCCTTTTAGCTTTCCTGGATTCGCGTGCACAATATCTATGTCTTTTTCCAAAAGGTTTTTATGTGAAAAACTGATTAAAATATAAATTCGTGCCTTTAAAATTTATTTGAGTTGAATTCGGTCAATGTTAGAGCAAATAGATTCGGATCCGTATTTTGACGGTCTCAGTGAGTCCGTATCGTGATTTGGGACTTAGGCATATGCCCGGAATCGAATTCGTAGGTCCCTAACTCGAGTTATCACAATTTGTGAAAAATCTAAAGTTTAAGGGTTTAGAGAATTTATGAATTTGAACAAAGTTTGACTTTATTTCTACCAGAGCGGGATTCTAGTTTTGGAGCTTTGTATAGGTTCATTACTATATTTATGACTTGTCTACATAATTTGGTGCAAAACAGAGTTGATTTGACGTGATTCGGACGTCCTGTTGATTTGATGTGGGTGTGACTTGTTTCCTTGTAATTTATTGTCTTTTTTTATTATGATATTCATGCTTAGACTAGTTTATTACTCAATTGCTCGTTCTTTCCGCATTTATGAACTATTTGTGATGATTGAGTATTTTTGAAAGTTGAGGTTCGGTAGTTTGGAACCGTTGTTGACGTAAAGTTTATTCTTACTTATTATATCTCCCAAATGTTTATATTCATTGCTACATGGTAAGGGATAGTGTTAAAGTACAAATGGTGATGTTGTGCCGTTCATTGCTTCATTTAGTGATTAATACACGATGAGAAAGAGAGTTAAACACGAAGGGTAATATTGTCCCGTATTTATAGTTTCATGGAGAGATTAAAAGTAAAAGCACGAAGCGTGATGCCGTGCCATTATTATTATTTCATGGTGAGGTTGAGAGTAAAAGTACAATGGGTGATGTCGTGCCGTCTTTATTCATTATGATTATCCGTTTTCATTGGTCGATGGTTTATTTGATTGTCTCATGATTTTCCTGTTGTAGTTACCGTATCTTGTACTCTCTTTCGCATGTCCCCTCCCAATCGTACATGTTTAATCTCTATTTGTTGTTACGTTGAATGCATATCTTCGTTTGTACATGTTTAATTGTGTGGGTGTTCTGTCATAGCCTCGTCACTACATCGTCGAGGTTAGACTCGACTCTTACGGAGTACATTGGGTCGGTTGTATTCATACTATACTCTGTATTTCTTGTGCAGACTTTGGTACTGGTCCTAACTGTACGTGAGGTGCATTAGCTCGGATTGGCATATTTGGAGACTTAGATCTGCTGGCGTCTGCAGACCTTGAAGTTCCCTTCCTCTTTCCTTATTTACTTTTCATTTCATTCGAAACAATTGTATTTATTTCATAATTTATTTGTAAACCTCTAGAAGTTCGTGTGCTTGTGATTCCAAATTCGGATTGTATTTAGATATGCTGGTTATTAGGCTACTTTGTACTTCATTTTAGTTTCATCTCAGTTTAATTGGTTTATCTATTTGAACTATTTTAAGAAATTAATTTAATTTTGTTTTTAGTATTGACTTATTTATCGAGTGAAATATTAGACGTCATCACGATTTCGAAGGTGAAAGCTCTAGATCGTATCAGTGACTCAATCAAGCAAGAAAATTTTCAGATTTTGATTTATCATGTACCATTCTTTTTCAATGTTAATATTGACTCTCGTCCATATTCTGATATATATGTTCAAGGTGGAAGAAAAGTATTTCATGGACTATGTGACTCATTCAGATGGGAAAATTTTTATTTTTAACTTTGACACGTATCATTCACTTTGAGTACGCCACGTCTCGAGGATTGCACGTCCACAATCATATTTCTTGTCACGCTTACGTCATTTAAAGCACTGATTTTAAAGGGTGTAAGAAGAGTTTAATGTTAGTTGGGAGCTTATTACAGAAACTTGAGACTAATACAAGAATTTTAGACAGGACAAATATTTATTTTGAAGGAAAAGAAACAAATGTAGCAATCTTAAGCTAATTTTATTTTACATATATACGAAGGTTCTGCGTGATTTGGTTTGGTTTTAGTTTTACTTTCTAAAATATTTGTGAATGCTCTATATATATTTTATCGATAGGAAATTTACGATGTTAATTTCTATAATATCCAGAATATTCCAAAATATAATCTTTTACGTGGTATTTCTGAACACGTCCATTCCAGTTCATTACTCTCAAGGTCAGGGGCTCAGTAACAAGTTTGGTCGAATCTAATAGTTTTAATACAAATCTTTATATTTTTCTTAAGAAATTATTGAATAAGTATACATTCTTCGTATCCTGGCTCTACTTCTACTCAAGTTCCAAACCTACCGCGCGCCCACCAGAGAAGGAAATAAATTAAAAAAGTAATAAAAGTGGGGAAAAAATGGAGACATTTTTTTCTTTTCCACAAGTTAGGTTGAATTGCCTATCTGGTCGTAACTTCTATTGTGATGTGAACCAAAGAAAAGGATTTTGGGAAACAATATACAACTGTAATTTTTTCTCATTCAGCTTTTCTATTTGTTTTTTCAGAAGTTACAGTGAAGCCGTAAGTTGCAAAGTCATTTTCGATACAAAAGAGTTTTTTTAGTGTCTACTTCAGTTTCAAAAGGTCAATGGACACGAGTATTCTACCTTCTTATATAGACTTATGTATCCTTAATGGAGTAATAAATTACAGAAAAAATATACTCCTATTATATTATAGAAGACTTTTCTATCGTGAACATAGTAAATATTAAAACCTTCTATACCTAAAGTATTTAAAATCTTATTATCTTTAACGTGTCACTAAACTGATAAGGGTAAAATTAAAAAGTTATAAAATATAAGAATTTGTCCAAGTACATAGAACAGAGAACCAAATACATATAATGGGAGAAGAAAAAGTTCTTGATAGGCCAGGTGTCTTACTCAAGTAGGAAATTAAGTTTGGTTTTGTTGACTTGACATGTAAAATGTTTAATTTTACTGAATTATAACACACTATTTCAGTAAGGACGGTAAAATGTTTTGTTTTCAAGCATTTCTTCTGACTCTGGTGCAACGAACAACCATGGAAATCAAAAATACAATTTTGCTCCTTTTACTGCAACTTTTGCTATTCTCGTGCTTTTCTCTCGCAGCTAACACAAATAGCACGAACCAGAATTTTTCCCTAGGAGATAGGCTTGATGCAGAGAAATCCATAACTATTGGCGTAACCATGGTCTCTTCAGGTGGAATATTCGAGATGGGCTTCTTTACGTTAGGTAATAGTTCCAACTATTACATTGGTATATGGTATAAACAAATAACTCCGCAAACCACAGTTTGGGTAGCAAATAGGGAGACTCCTGTTTCTTTTACCGAAATGGATACCGCACAGCTCAAAATTATACAAGGAAACTTGGTGCTTCTCAACGGGTCTGGACTCTCAGTTTGGTCGACAAATATTAATTACTCAAGCACGTCGACGAAATCTATAGTGGCGATTCTTCGTGATGATGGGAATTTAGTTTTCAACAATGGGTCCAATTCATTGTGGCAAAGTTTTGATCATCCGAGCGACACGTTTTTGTTTGGTTCTAAACTTGGATACAATAAAAGAACTAAAACAAAACAAGGTCTCACTTCTTGGAAGAACTCTGAAGATCCTAGTCCAGGGCTATTTTCCTTCGAGATGGAGCCTATTGGTGAGCTCATTCTTAGGTGGAATAAAACTGTACAGTACTGGTCAACTGGACCTTGGAATGGACACACTTGGGCCAAGGCGCCACTAAAATCAAATCCTACGTACAACTTCTCATACATAAACAACACGGAGGAGGTCTATTTTACATATTTTATCTTTAATCCTTCAGTCTTAACAAGATTCATAATAGATGTCACGGGGGAAATTAAGACTCTTACATGGTTGAATAGCACCAAACAGTGGAATATGTTTTTGACTTTACCAGAAAAACCATGTGATGTATACGGTTATTGTGGTGCATATGGTGCATGTAGTGACAGCTCAAGTAGTAGACCGTTGTGTGATTGTTTGCCTGGTTTCACTCCTAAGTCAATCAAAGATTGGAATTTAAACAAATTCTCTGGTGGTTGTGTGAGGAAAACAAGTCTGAAGTCATGTGGTAATTCTAGTGCTTCTACTTTGGAGGAGGACAAGTTCTGGATGCACCCTCATATGAGATTACCTGTGGATAGTCACACTCAGACTTTTGATAGTGCATCAGAATGTGAATCCATTTGTTTAAAGAATTGCTCTTGTACTGCTTATGCTTCTGATGACAACAAATGCTTAACTTGGGAAGGAGACCTCTTCAACTTGCAACAACTCTCTCAAGATGATATTAGTGGAATGACTATTTATGTCAAACTAGCTGCTTCTGAATTTTCAGTTCCCAAAGGTATTCAGAAATTATTCAGCCTCTCCGGTTACAAGTATTAGTTATTTAATAATTATATTTTAGTTATTTATGCTTTTGCCACAATAGTTGCAGACCAAACACACAAGTCGAGAAGGCTAAATGTTGTTCTTCCTACTACAATAATTGCCACTAGTCTTTTACTGTGCAGCTTTGTCTACCTATTTTATAGAATGAGGAGAGCGAGAACAAAAGGTACAGAAGTGCAAATTCTCTGTTCTTAATGAATTATACAAGGTTTAATTCAGAATTACATATTCTACCCTTTTCGTTCTTTCAAGAAAATCCGCGACCAAGCTGGTTGAATACTGAAGAGGGAGAAAATGACATAATAAATGAAGAGGATGAGAAAGGCATTGATGTTCCATTCTTTAGTTTGGAAAGCATTTTAGCAGCGACAGATAATTTCTCAGATGAAAATAAGTTAGGACGCGGTGGTTTTGGTGCTGTTTATAAGGTTATTGCTAAGTACTAGTATCATTTTATTTTTTTAAGTTAAACCTTTTATTAACCTAATATAATTGGCTGAAAATGTTTTCAGGGAAAACTTCAAGGAGGAAGAGAAATCGCAATCAAAAGGTTGTCAGCTGAGTCGAGTCAAGGCATAAATGAATTCAAGAATGAAGTAGTATTGATTGCAAGACTTCAGCATCGAAATCTTGTTAGACTTATGGGTTACTGCATCCAAGGAAATGAAAAGATCTTACTCTATGAATATTTGCCAAACAAAAGCTTAGAGACCTTCATTTTTGGTTAGTCTTCGCATGCTTTCTTATTTCACGATATAAACTGCGATTCTTATAATTGATTATTAATTTATATTTTTTTAAAAATGTTAGCTACACAAGATGAAAGAAATCACGTGCTATTAGATTGGAAGAAGCGACTTGATATCATCTTTGGTATTGCTCGAGGACTTCTTTATTTGCACCATGATTCAAGGTTGAGGATCATTCATAGAGATATAAAAACAAGTAACATATTATTGGATAAAGAGTTGAACCCTAAGATTTCAGACTTTGGTTTAGCAAGGATCGTCCAAGGGAATGTTACAGAAGCAAATACAAACAAAGTTGTGGGAACGTAGTAAGGCTATCAGCAATCATTCTAATTTTAGTAATTGAATATTTAATCCATCATTTTTTAAAAATTTTGGTGATATTATTAAAAACTTGGTGTTTTTTTACAGTGGTTACATGTCTCCGGAGTACGCATTAGATGGATTATTCTCAATCAAGTCAGATGTTTTTAGTTTTGGAGTAGTTATGCTTGAGATAATATGTGGCAAGAGAAATACAGGATTTTATCAGAGGGAGGAAGCCTTAAACCTCCTCGGTTATGTGAGTGAAGATTTCTTAAGCATTTTTTTTTCTCCCTTTGAATGTTTAGTTAATTGGTAAGGGTATTAACCACTTTTCCTAACTCTAAAGTTACATTTCAGGCATGGAGATTATGGAACGAAGAAAATTCATTGAGTTTAGTTGATGCAGTATTACTTGAATCATGCAACGAGGAAGATGCGTTAAAATACATTAATATAGCGCTCTTGTGTGTACAAGAAGATGCTGGCATTCGTCCAAGCATGCCAGAAGTAACTATAATGCTTAGTAGTAAAAACACATCTCTTCCAAAACCTAATAAACCTGCTTTTACAGCAAGAACACGTGCTTGTAGCACATCAACTTCGTCGTCTAGTAAATCATACATCAACTCCAACAATGAATTGACAGTTACCCTAGAGGACGGCCGATAGCCCGACACTCAAAATTGATTGGGTTTATACTAACTATGAATTGGCAGAAACTAGAAAGATACTCCATATTGTAACGGATAAATTGGTTTCTCTGTATGTCTCTTGTTTACTCTTTCTTCTTTCCGAACATTATTTTGTTCTTTTAAGTAACTTTTTGATCTAACGATTTTGGTTTTCCTTTTATTGATGTATTTGTCCTTGTACTTTTGGTTCTACCATGATGTAAAGGAAGATACTATATGCAATCAAACTTATCTATAACAATAATCCTCGATAATGCTAGCATTTTATTATAATTGCAAACTTTAATTGGGAACTAATTTTTATGTTATATTTTATCACTACTAAAAATCCGGTAAAAAGTGACCAAACTTTTGTTATTAAAACTGGTCTGTCGGGAAAAGCGACCACAGTTGGTCGTTAAATTGAAGAAAATTATTAAAAAATAATTGTAAATATATTAGCGATCAAGGTTGGTCGCTAATTTGGTCAAAATATTGACCGGACTGGTCAGACCTTCTTGGTCAAAGAAATGTTGAATTTAGCGACCAACTTTGGTCGCTAAAGTGGGACCCAGTTATAAAATTTTTAATAATTATATTATTATTTTAAAAAAATTATAAAATATTAATAATAAAATTTAAAATTAGCGACCAAAGTTGGTCGCTCTTGAAAGGGGAAGAAAGTAGAGACCAACTTTGGTCGCT
>ML333488.1:0-15277 GCA_005239505.1 Nicotiana paniculata
CTTAGGGTTTCTCTGATTCTGTTCAATACATGTTGTTTAACGATTAATAGGTCTGACTGTTTGACTTATTGATTGTTCACACAATAATTTATACTGATTTTTGTGTAAACTCCTTAGGCCTGTGATATCTTCCCTAAATATGTGACTTTGTGTATTTTCCTATTAACTCTGTACTGATTTTCGAATTGTTTCCTTGTCTGCGTGATACTTTCCTTAGTTAGCATTGAGTCACTGTGATTTTCAATCCCATCCATGATTCTTGTGACTAATTTTCAGAACTAAATTGTACTATACCCTATTTATGTGCACAAATAGGCTGTTGATTGTCTGACATATACTCTCCCTAATTATGTGTTATGTACCTAGACTTAATTGCTTGCTATATACCTTACTACTCTTTTTATGGTAAAGGTCAGTTTACAGTTGATTCTTTTCCTTATTTAACTCTAATTGTGCCGTTTGAATTATGACTCCCTAATGAAAGGGAGTCCAGGTCTTTGATTGATTCTGATTGAACGTTATTTCTATAATTATGTTAAACTATTACTCCTCACCTTATTTCACTACTTGTTTTCAAAACTATAAATACTCTAGTCTCTCACGAACACACTCACACGAACTGATCTTTTAAAAAATCTCTCTGTCACAATTTAAAAGACTCTCTGCTCTCTCTTTTGTGCTAGCTGCTACTATTCTAAGTTAGCCGGCTGTAAGCCAAGGCTAACTATTGTGCATCTCCTACTTTCCTGTTTATGTTACTGCTTTCTTCACTTCACTAGTATGTTCTAATTTAGATTTTAGTCCTCAAACCAACATGTTTCTACTACTGTTGTAATTTAGTATGCTTCCAATTTGCTTACTTATTCTTAAGCATGTATCTAGGATCCTGAACTCCCCTCTGCATGTTTAAATTAGGCTTTATTTATTTATGACCAACATGTTTCTGTACACTTAGCACCTAGTTCTTACATGCCTATGACTGGTACATTAGTTTAACCACGGCCTTAGTTGTTAATCTAACCTAGCACTTTACTGTACCCCCTGATCCTCTAGACCCTTTGGAGTTTCTGATTGTATGTCTATGTGTGTATTTGCCTAATGCATGTCTGCCCTTACATGCTCTGTATTTGTCCCTCAAATCCCATTACCCCTGTTTGTGATTGTTGGACTATCCTTGGTCCTTTATGTGATGTTAAACTTCCATTTCCTTCTTCAAAACTGTTTTCTTACTTACCCTTTCTCAAAGTTGTTCCTTACTTAAACCCTTTTAAAAAATAAAAAAGCACTCTCACACATGCTTTTAGAAGTCTAAGTTCAGCCCCTTTCGTGTGAGCACTGCTTTGGGGACCCTTTGAGTACCCTCTGAACTCTGACACACAAGGCAGGCACTTCCCACACTGCACATGTTTAAATCTTTGGCTATGTCTGGGTGGGAGCACTGCCCGGGAGTCCTTGAGGTCCTTAGGGAACTCTGACACACCCGGACTATAAAAGGCTATGCAACAGCAAATGCATTGAGGTTGGAAGATTTGGGCCTAATTGAAGGCTCCCTATAGAAGTAACTTCTTATTTTTCCTTTGGTTGTGTAATTCATAATTCCATGGCCTGTAATAATTTCTAAAAAAAATTTGGGAATGTATAGTGGAAATAGAAGGGTAGTTATATAGATTATCCATGTTAAAGGGTATATATCATGCCTCTAGGTTTACATTTCTTACGTGTGCACTAGAAATTCATGTTTAGGGCTGATTGTATGCGAGCATATCATGCATTAGACATCCTGTTTCTTAGGCCCACGTTTACTGCTTCAACATCCTGTTATGGCATTATCATTTATCATATAAAAATCATGCTCTAGGATTAATCGTTAATATAAACCTGTTATTCATGTAAACCAGTTCTAATATCACTGTATTGTTGTGTTACACCTAGGAATCATGCTTAGGATAATAATGCACTAATAAACATGTCATCCTTATACTTGCTACATAGCATGTTCAAATACTGTGACTTTATGCAATTAGAAATCTTGCCTAGGAATTATGCATTCTACATCCTTGTGTGTGCATATTAGATATCATGTCTTAGGACCTCATTCAACACCTAGTTTAACTACTGATTGCATGATAAAGGCCTTGAAAAATAATTTCACCATGTTTCCAAACAACTGGTAATAGTTATGTATTTTGCAACACCTAAGTACAACATGTTTAGGCAAACTAACTTGTAATAGTTTCTTCAATAATCTGGATAATTACTGAGTGTTGTCATACGCTTAAACAAGCTTTAGGTGTTAAATCTATTAAAACTGGAAACATACTCCTTTATACTTGTTGCTTGACTATTAATGGTTATAATCAGTAAGAAACTGATAAAATTCATCCTATTAATCAGTAATAAACCTGCCTCACTATTGCATTCTCACCTAGATATCGTGCTTTAGGCTATGAAGTTAATAAGGCCTTACTTGTGTTTGAGTCGTGCTAATCATGTGCATCATCTGTGGAGGAATACTTGGGCCTTGTATCTTCTCTTATTTGTTTTCCCTTATCTGAAGTCTTAATTGTCGTTGTTTGTTGCTTAGAATCTTGTCCTTTAAACCTAGGGATCAACCTAGTACCTCCTTCTAGGATAGTAGTCCTAGCCTCCTCCAGGATTGATAGGATTGGACGTGTAATAGCACGCAATAAAGTCTGTGACCAAACATACTCTTTAATTACCTTCACGGGTGGGAAGGGTAGAATATGGATATGATGAACGGTGCGCTAATACCACGTGTAGCCTCTCTTCGAGGAGTGATTATTGGGTATTGCATTGATGTGATCCATATTATTATAAACCTAGGACACCTGTATATGCTAGTTCATAATCATCCCTACTGTTTTCTAAACACCTATATGCTTAAGACTTAAATCCCCTCTTATTTGACCCTTTACTTGTTATTTGTTAGTTCTACAAATTCACGAAACCATTTGGCCGGGAACCACACTTATGGATCCCAAGGGTTGCCTAATACCTTCCCCTTAGGATAATTTCAAGCCCTTACCTAAATCTCTAGTTAGCAACGTATTTGTAGTTGAACCCCTTAGGTGCCCTAACGCACCTTAAAATCGTTAGGTGGCGACTCTTCAAAATATGCAAACCCTTTCCCAAAAGGAAAGAGTTGTCCCAACCAATGTCATAAACCCGATATTCCACGAAAAATAGGAAAAAAGGTTGCACGACAGCATGGCGACTCTGTGGGGATATCCAGGCATTTACCATTTCAAATTGTTTCGTGAATTTATGCCTTTGTTTTTAAATACTTGCACCCTTTCCTATTCCCTTTGCATGCAATTAATTGTTTATTTCGGGTATTTAGTTTTTCAAAACGTAACTGGCATGTCTCTTTATTTCCTTTTGTAACTACTTTAAATCATTATTACCGTTTTACCGCTTTTCTTAACATGCAAATACGTGACAACTTGTTTTAATACTTGTTGCATAAATCATGCTCAACATTCATACTCCACTCGTGTCAAACAAAATACTATAGGAATGCTTGATGAGTGGTTGCGCCCTTCCTATATTATCACCCACTAAATTCGGAAAGGCTTATTTTCGGTAAGACTAGTTGATCAGCGGTGCAGTCGACGGTTTTGTGCCTTTCCCCCTTGAGTTGTCCGCTCAAGGGTACCGGTCTAAAACCCCATAGAAACCTTACTTTGTTGCACTATTGCATGCATCATGGTAAAACCTAGTCAACCTAAAGTGTCGTCCGCACGATAGATTTTAAGATAGCCTTATCCAAAAGTCCACCAGGTTTCCCTAAACCCAACGGACGCCCTCACATTTTGTGCATTTATTTGGAGAACTAAATGCTTCCTGCTAATTATTGACGTTATAGTCAAGTCCGGTGGGGGTAAGGGCCTAACCTATTTGTTTTTCAAAAACAAAAATGAGGCACGAAGTCCTCAGATTCGGCATGGTCTCCAACATCCCCAAAACTGCTGAGTTGGTGGGAGGATCTACAATCTAGAGACAAAGCTATCTTCAGGAAACACCTGGGTAATCTACCATCTCTTCTGGAAATCCAGCCTAACAAAATGATAGTAGAGGCTGCTACCTTGTTCTGGGATCGTGAAAGATCCGTGTTCCGCTTTGGGAACATCAAAATTGCAGATAGAAGAGATAAGAGGGCTGGGTAACCTAGTATGGGAAACTCTGGGGTTGCTGATGCCTGAGAACCGCACAAGAAAAAGTTTCTTCAAAATGATGGGTCTGAAAAAGGACGCGGAATTGGTATGTCTGGAGGATTCGTACATTCCTTTTGACTACTTGTACGAAAGGTATGGCTATAGCAAATCATACCGTACCTACCATGACGAGTTTGCTATCACCTCTTTGGGACACGTCCATCACCGAGTGTTCGTGTTTATGGTCTGGTTTTTGGGTTTGATCGTGTTCTCGATGAAGAAGGAAAGGATCCATACCAGGCTAGCCATGGTAACTAAGACCATAATGGAAGGGGTAAATGGGCAATATTTCAGCATTGTGCCCAGATCATTGTAGATATATATCGGGCCTTAGAAAGGTATCAACAAGGAGCAAAGCATTTCGAATGTTGCAATTTATTACTTCAACTCTGGCTCGTGGAACATCTCCAAAAGTGAGAATATCGACATGACACCCACCGCCGAATGTGGGATGACCACATCGCTTTCCATCACCCAAAGAGAATGAACTATATCCCTGACATGTTCGCTCAACCTGAAAATGCTGAAGGATGGGTCGAGCTTTTTGATAACCTGACTGAAGATTAGGTCCAATGGATGTTCGAATGGTTTCCAACGGATGAGTTCATCAATCGATCCCGAGATGCATCATTTCTGATACTGATTGGTCTAAGGGGGACATACCCTTACGTCTCTCTTCGAGTTATGAGGCAAGCAGGAAGGAAGCCAGTCATCCCTAGGGTCGAGAAGATAAGCCATCTTCGAGCCGACTTTCAAAATAATGACAGTCCTCACAAGTGCCAAGCTTAGCACCTCTGGCACTGCAAGGTTATACTTGAGAAAGACACCATCGAGCCACTACAAAATTCAATTTATCAAGTGAAGTGTGGTATCATATTTGTTAGGCTCAAGTTCAATCATGCCCCGTGCTTTTAGAGTGCGCTCACATGTTTGGCAATATTTTGAGGTGGTAAAAGAAAATAAATAGTTTGCAAAGTAGAGTGCATGAATTGGGGTCGGCGCTTTAATTTCCATTCAAAGACAGAGTGCACATATGATTTAAGGAGGCATAGCAAGGGTTATCTTGAGCGCCTTTCAGGAATTCGTATTTTATGTCGATTTAAGACAATTTGCATTATTTTGAATTTATTAGATAAGTTTAATGTGTTAGTTTATTAGACAATTTGCTCTTTTTGGCATTTAACAACAATAAACACTAAACTTTTAATTATTGTAAACTTTCTATTTTCAAGTTAAAAAATAAAAAAATCAGAATAGAACTTGCAAGTTAATTTGACGTATTATTATGCAATAAAAATATGAACTGAAAGACTTTAAAGTTTGATCCTTACATATTGGTCTTATTAAATAATTTTATGTAGCCACTTAATTTCAATTTTCAAATTTTCAAATTCAAATTCAAATTTGACACTTTAAACTTTAAAGTTTATAAGTTTAATTTTGAGTCTTAAAATACTTATTTTATTATTTAGAAGTTTGCAAACACTTGATTATGGTTTCTAGTGGACCCGTCCGAGATCGGGCCTATCTAATGGACCCGTCCGAGATCAAAGTTGCTTTATGGACCGATCTCGGACGGGTCCACTAGAACCCATAATCACCCAGCCCACCCCACTAATCGGATAGACTATTTTTTTCCCATGACCAGCCCGGTCCAACCCGTACGGTAGACACCCATAATCCGAACACTAGGGGGAACCATAGTATATTACACTAAAGGTGTCACGAAAGCCGGGGACTGTTAAAATCGAAAGGTTTACTTTATCAGGACCCCGAACTACATGATCAACCGCATAGAAATAAATTGTACAAGTCAGCCTCTTGTATGAGAAGCTTTATTTACTTAAGAAAATTGGTGTTTATGCAAATTTACTTTTAAGTATGAAAGGAATAAATCAAAGTCCTTTTGTTTTTATCTTATTTCTTGAAATGATAAGTTAAAATTCTTTTTCTTTTGTAAGTTAATTAGAACTTCAAATTTTTATGTCGGAATGAACAAGAGACATCCTCTTCAAGAGCACCGTAAACATAAGGGCCCTCTCTTTTCTGAAATCCTCATAGACAAATGGTAGACACCAGAAGTATGAATGTCGGGAATTAAAAGTCATCGGATGTTAGCAATTCCCGAACTTTATCAAATAATATTTTACACAATGATTAACCAAAAGATTTCTTTTGTTAGTTAAAATGTCACACTCAATAAGAATTTTTGGTATAATTACAAAGGAAAAGTTAAATATTTACATCAATTTCTTTCGCCCGCGGAGTCAGAAAGAAGAGAAGTGTCTTCTCCTTCTTTTGCCGATGAAGGTTGTTCCGCATGCGGTCCAAGGCCTTCATTCTTATCTTTCTCTTCAGCTTCCTCTTTGGTTCCTGAATACTCAGGGCAGGTGTTCAAAGAGCTTGAAGTGGTGGGCTGTGCAGGAATGTTGTTTAGAGTAGTTGTCTCCAATTCATGAGCTTTGGTAATGCAATCATCAATGTTCGCAATGCCTTATTTGGCCTCCTCCAAAGTATCCTTCTCATCTGGTAAATTGTATAAGTTTTCTCGATGAGGAAAGAATTTTCTTGATCCTGGAGTTCAGATTGGAGCTTCTCAATTTCGGACTATAGCTGATCGTTTTCAGCCCTCACAATTCCATAGGATCGGTCAAGGTCGGTATTTGTCCACGCATGTTCGTAGTTCTGATCTATGACCTTTTTGAACCTTTCTTCCATTTTGGCTCTCTTCTCCTTGACATCTGTAACTTCCTCAGTTTTGGAACATAAGTTTGCTTGTAGGTGATTATTTCGTTCCATGGAAGCAGACTCACGTTCGACTACGACGGTTATCACATCCTGTAGTTAATCCCACTTGGCCTTCAATTCCTTAAGCTCTTCATGTAATTGAGGGGATTCTATGCTCTATGCAATTTTCTCTTGCTCGGATTGCTCCAATAGGGCTTTGAGCTGGCCCATTTGAGAAACTTTTGCTTCCAAAACTTAGAGGCACTCAACAAGTTGGTGTAGTTAGGTAGCAAGTTGATTTCGTTCAACAGTAAGCTCCTCTTTGTTCAAGATCATATTTTATAGACCTTCGGAGAAAAGGAGGTTAGTTTGAAAAGGTTAAAAGTTAAAGTTATTAGAACAAAGTTTGGCAACAAAAAAGGGAAAATAAGAAGATTAAATTAATACTTGTCCTGAAATGTGCATTGCAACAACCCGACCAGTCGTTTTGAGCATTTACATCTCGTTTGGTTGTTTGAGATCTTGAGTAGCTTCATATGGTGTATTATGAATTGTGTGTATCACCGGTTTTGATTTTCTAGTGATTTCGGATTGATTTAGAAGAATGATTCTTAACTAGGAAGCTTAAACAAAAAAAAACTAGGAAGCTTAAAGTTAGAAGAGTTGACCAAGTTTGGCTTTTGTGTATTTGACCTCAGATCAGAGTTTTGATGGGGTTTTTAGGTTCGGATAGTGATTTTGGACTTGGATGTATTCCTGGATTTGCATTTGGATGCTTCTAGAAGGTTTTGGTACTATTTAGCGTAAGTTGAAAATTTAAAAATTTGGAAAGTTCATAGGTTTGACCGGGAGTTGACTTCAATATTTGGGGTTCAGATTTTTTTTCCAGGAGTTGGAATACGTATATGTTATTTAGAACTTGTATGCAAAAATTAGGTTCATTTCAGATTGGTTAGTCTTGAATCGGACCCTTGGTTTGAAGTTTGAAGTTTATGAAATTAAGAGATTGATCTTGATCGATGATTCGCATTTTTGATGTTATAATGTGTGATTTGACGGCTCGAGTAGATCCTATTATTTTTTGGGACTTGTTGGTATGTTTGGACAAGGTCCTGAGGGACTCAAGTGAGTTTCAGGGTGGTTTCGGATCATTTGTAGGCCCTTTTTAGTTTATGGGTTTTGGCTACAGGGGTACGAATCGCGATTGCAGACCTTTGGGTCGCATTTGCGAAAAGAAAATTGGTGTTTAGGCCTTGTGAATTGCGATCGCGTAGAAGAATTTATGTTGTCATAGGTCTGACTTTGGAAGCTTATATCTTGCAATATATAAGGAATTTGGAGATAATCCAAAAATAAATGTTGTAGTCTTTTGTGTCAAGTTTTTTGTAAAGCAACCCGTTTGTCATTTGGAATTTTAGTTATGGCTATTATAATAAAGGATGTCTGGAAGCATTGGGAAATTTTGTTGGAATTTGTCCATCACGATGGTAGAGGTTCTTGGCCGTGATAGCGAAAGATAAAATCATGATGGACATTTTATGAACCACAATTTTGAGGTTGGTGACCGCTATCACGAAGAAGGAGGCCTGGCAGTGGTATTGAATGTCCAATTTCGTGATTTTAAGTTCATTTTGTTCACCTTTTGAGTTTTTGGAGCACAAGTAAGGTGATTTTTGGAGGAGTTAAACACCCACGTAAATAATTTTATCATTTTTTTGATTATATGTTTTATTTTTCCAGGGATTATTGCACCTATATCAAGGATTTGGAGAGAAGAAATTAGGAGTTTTGACTTTAACTCAAGAGAATAACTTTTGGGGTTTTGAACATGAAATTGAGGTTGGATCTGGTTGAAAATTATATGGTTAGACTTGTATTCGAATGGGTTGTTAGAGTTTGTGAGTTTTGTCGGGTTCCGAGATGCGGGCTCAAGTTGACTTTTTAGTTGACTTTGAGTATTTGATGAATGATTCGAACTTAATAGCTTGGGTTTGTTCCTAAGCCATTATTTGATATTTTTGAGTTGCTTTTCTCTAATTTTGAGTCGTTTGGAGGTTGATTCGCATGAGATAGTGTTTCTAAAGTAATATTTTGGCTTGCTTGAGGTATGTATCTTACCTAAACTTGGTTGAGGCACAAGTTGCCTGAGTTATTTGTGATAGCTACGTGCTATGAGTGTACATATGTGTGGGGTCTGAGCCCATGTACCAGCACCGGGGTATTTATCCATGCTCGGGGCAGTACCTAGGCTATGACATGACTTGAATTGATTGTTAAGCTTTAAACGGTGATGTTTCATATATTTGTAACCCTGTTCTGAGCTATTTGATCTATGTTTTGAGGTTACATAGAGGCTTATCTCCTTATTGAACTTGATATTTTCTATTTTTCATGATGAAATTGTTGATTTGAGCTATGGTAGAACACTTTGCACATGCATATACTTTAGCATGTCACTAATACCAGTTTAGGAGTATGAAATCTAATATTTATTGATCAAATATCCGTGTTCTTGTATATTTTCTTCTGTGTGATATGATTTGGACTGGATGCTTGTGACCATGCCGGTTGGATTGTGTTGTTATGAATATGACCACGCTAGGCGGTATTGTTATGCATGTGACCACACTGGATAGATTTTGATATGGTGCCTGTGAACGCGGGGCGGATTATGATATTATGCCCGTGACCATTCTGCGCGGATTGTGATATTAGCACGTGAGTTATCTGTACAACACATGAGTTGTCTGTGCGATTGATGTTATTGGCACGTGAATTTCCTATGCAGCATGTGAGTTGTCCGTGTGGTTGATATTATTAGCACGTGAGTTTTCCATGCAGCGAGTGGATATGGATCCGTACCTCTAGGGTCACACACCAATGTTTCTGTTGATAGTGTACACGCGGATTATTAGAAACCTACGGGTTTCTTGTTAATGTGGGCTCTAGGAGAGCTGGTTACTGGTTTGGTTGCTCGCGGAGATTCTGAAGTGGGCTTGAGAGGCGTGATAGTGATTTATATTTTGATCGGGGTCGCGCACCGCAACAGTTTGATATT
Source organism: Nicotiana paniculata (assembly GCA_005239505.1). Taxonomy (NCBI): domain Eukaryota; kingdom Viridiplantae; phylum Streptophyta; class Magnoliopsida; order Solanales; family Solanaceae; genus Nicotiana; species Nicotiana paniculata. The sequence goes on from ML333488.1 coordinate 10,021, forward strand.
TAATTATTGCATTTTTCTTTACTTGCAATATTCCTTGGTAGTATATCTGATTTAATTGCATGTGTTCCTTATATGTTGGATTATTGACTGAGCCGAGTATGTTAAGGAAATTGTGTGCAGCAAGGTGGTCTTATCTGTAATTTCATGACTCTTTCATATTATTGTTCAGTACTTGTTGGAAATTATGAACCGTAATTGTGATTAATGAGTATCATTTATAATTATTGCTTATATTACCTCTCTGAGGTTAGTTATGATACTTATTAAGTATATGAGGTCAGTTGTAATCATACTACACTTTGGCACTTTGCGTGCAGATCTTGGAGTTGATGCTGCTGTGTATAGCGAGAGCTCATATTAAAGATGTACCTGCCTTCCAGATTTAGCTACCACTTTTCCTTAGTAGCTTTAAGTTTTAACTATATTTATGTAACTTCCAAATAAATGTTGTATTTAATTCTTAAGAGGTTTGTAAACTAAGTTTTAGTGGCTCATGGCTTGTACTGTCAGTCCTTGGGTTAGTATATGGAAATTCAATTATTTCATTTGTTGATCATTTTGATTTCATTAGAACTGTGTTGCCTATTAATTGGCTTACCTAACAGATTGGATTAGGTGCCATCAAGACATAGTTGGATTTTGGGTCGTGACATGCATGTTGTTATTGATCAGACACTCAGTAGAAAGAGCATCCATATTTGTCCCATCTTTGTTCGTAGTCAGAGGCTTCGAGTACTTGGAGAGCTCCACCGGCTTGGAGAGTAGGTGATACTCATTCGAAATCGTGAGAATGACACTACACTTACCACAAGGGATTTGGATGGGTTCCAGGTAAGTGTTCCCTAAATTCCATGGACGGCTGACCGTGGGGAATGAACAACTTTTGTTTGTTTGGTTGGGGTCGGTAGAGAGGTAGTAGTAGGTGGTGTTACAGTTGGTGTATAAGTTGATGGCAGACGAGTGTCAGGGGTGGTACTCCTCTGAACAGAAGCGAAAATGGGAGTCCGGTGTAGAAATATGTAGAATTTTTTGTACCCATTGGGTCAGGTTCTTAACCGATGGTGGTTTCCAGAGAGTAGCTGAAACACTAAAAATAAAAGTTAGCAAAGGAGGGAATTCTCTTTAAAAAATAAGAAATATTATCTAGAAAACATAAAGAGTAAAATTCCAAGATTCAGGATAGAAGGGGATGTTGCTGAAAAGATGTCCCTGGTAGCAATGAAAATGAACCGTTGATGTCGCCCAAACTCACACCACTACTTTAGGTTGTGAGGCGGTTGATGCAATAATAAAAATCCAACGCAAGTCGGAGTCGACTCCACAGGGAGCTTGATGTGGGATTAGGTATATATCTAGTGTAAGTGTATGACGTGTCCTAGATTACACTTCCACATGTTCAGTTGTTGTTGTTTCAACTTTTACTTTTATGATACTGATTGTAATTGTAAGGCTAAGAGACAATATTTAGGTTTTCGTTGTTTTTCAAGTGATAAAGGATCTAGGGTTGCTACTTCCGCCTAGTTGGTTACCTAACAGATTTAGAGGTTAAGGGCATGCTTGGTTGATCGGGATACAATATAAAAACCACACTCGGTTACTCACTCTATACCTCTCGGTGGTTTGGGTGATTTTGCCCAATTTGGCTTTCTCAAGTCCAAATGGGTATTTCACGGAAGAAGTGATAGATGCTCAAGTCAGGTCTTACTATCTCTAGATTCGACCCTTTAACTGGGGCTATCAATTTATTGAGTTCACCCAATTTCTTGTTATCCAAGTTTTCCAAGACTTAGTCTCACTTTCTCAAGTAGGGACTAAGTCAATTTGGCATGAATCAATGCTTGCAACCATTAATTATAAAATTCAAGCAAGAACAAGGCTAAATATCATATACCCAATCATAAATAAGACCTAAATTAATCACCCATTACCCGTACTAGGGTTGGGTTACAACCCTAGCTAAGGTTTAACTACTCATAGAAAATGAAGAAATTAAAGAAGAATCGACGATAAAATTCATAATATAAGATTAAGAGAAGAAAATCTAATGTTAAAATTTCAAACTATTACAAAGTTACCAAATACAGTAAAATAAAATGACTATCTAAATTTAGGTGCACCAAAACTTAACCTAAAAATGACAAAAAGGTCTTCTTATACCCAGCTGAAAATATCTGACAAAATTTCCCCAGTGAAGGTTGTGCGGCCGCACAATTCTGTCTGCGGTCCGCACTTTGAGACTGACTGGTCAGGTTGGCTTTCTGTGGTCGCATAAAAGTGAGATGCGGCCGCACTTCCTCTAATTGTACGGACCACACATTTCTGAGTGCGGCCGCACTCTTGCTCTTGGACTGGATCTGAGCTTCATTCTAAGTACCGCACATTTATGAGTGCGGGTGTACTTTGGCGTCCTACGACCGCACAATAATAGTGTGGTGCGCACATCTTTATGCTCCCAAAATACAAGTCTCTTAATCTAGTCTTCTGCAGCCGCACAATAATTGTGTGGTCCGCAGTCTGTGAAGAAATTCTATCAGTGCATCTTCAGAGTTTGCGGCCGCACACAGTATTGTGTGGTCTGCACTGTGGCCTTTGTGCCTTGTTTTGCTTCTAGTCCAATTTTACTCCTTTTTGAGTTGATTTTCACTTCTTTGGCTCGTTTCTCAATATTCCTGCAAGAAAGCACATTTCATTATTTCTCATGAATACCTTTAAGCATTTTTGAGCTAAAATGAAAGTAAAAGAGAGCAAATAAGCAGTCAAAATCCCTATTTATCAATCGTTCCATCCAACCACGGTCATTGACATCATCAATACTAGTAAAAATAGCGTGATAACTATGCTTGCTGAGTTGATCACGTCTCCACGGAATATATTTGGGGACTAGAGGTTAATCAAATGGGCAAGAGTGAGGGGTTCTCTGACCTGGGAACACAATTTCCAAAGGCAAGTCATCGTATGCCATATTGAATGACTTACTTAAGCCAAACAGATTTGGTAATGGTGGTGAAATTAAAATATAATGGGATCAATTTCTTTCCCCAATCTTAAGAACAAAAAGGATTTTTATAAACATACATGAACACGGGTTTGCTAAAATGACCCTTTCCACCTCATTGGGGACAGAGATTTCGATGTTGTTCCAGTTTTAGTTCTCCTTTGCAATAGGAATGCTAACATAGCGAATGCAAGAAGGATATCTACGGATATGCCAATTTCTGTCATTCTTGGGGTTGATGGTTCTTTCTTAACTTGAAGGTCCAACTGCGAGATAATTTGAGAAGGTATGATTGTGTTGACGATAGGAGGTTCAACTTCAGCATCAACTTCTTTAAGTTTGTTCTTTTAAGAAGGACCACTATCGATGAGAAGACCAGAGTTTTCGAGAACAGCGGTACGAGAAGACATGGTGATAAGAAATTTGAGTAAGGAGATTTAACTGAGAAAGAGGGGTTTTGCAGTAGGGTTCTAATGAAATTCGAAGAAGAAGAGTTTGCAAATATTATACTGCTGATATAGTTAAAATTGTTATTGAATGACATAAGAAGATTAGAGTTTATTTTCTTAAGCATCTAAAAAGAGAATTGAGTTCTTTCGCGGGAAATTGTATTTCCGAATAAGGTTATGTTATTAAACATAATAAAAACTGGGCAAGTAAATTTCGAAAAAGGGTTTAAATACTATTTTTGGTTTTCAAAAGAGAAATCTGTCATTTACTTGAGTATTTGTTTTCCCGACGTAGTCGGGGTGGACTGTTGATTGTGCGTGACTGCATGTGACCGCTTCACAATTTACATTCCGCGAGCGGAGTGTTACTTCCCCCACTCTCATGGGAGCGGGTCGTACGCCACGGCGAGATTGAAAGAAAAATTATGGTTCGGGTCGTTCGACCCTCGACAGTGCACAGAGATGATTATTATGATGGCTGATCACGCTCTACTATGTCTAATAAAAGACTAAGCGGGCGTTGCAAATATAATCCGGGGTATTATGCCCAGAGTCGATCCCACAAGGAGTTTACGTATCAAGCAAGCTGTTAGAATACTCAACTGTCACTTGANCTACTGACAAAATTAATAAACTAACAATTAACAATATGGTGTAAACAGTTATAATAAAGGTCTAAGGTCATGGTTTCCCCCGTTGGTGAACTTCCTTCTTGGATACTTCTTATAGTTTGATTAGTTGTCTCTATCAATCATGAACACTCTATCTACCATAAATCTCTCTCAAGTAATTATGATAATTTACTAGACGCACTCTCTCAAGTTACGCTAGCTAGATTGCATTACAGTTCACTTAGATTGCACCCGAAGTATCGTTATCTCTAATCCAACCTCTAAACCCTCGGTTATGACTTTCGTCTATACTCTGGGAGTGGTGTTGTTCAAACAATTACCTAAATGTGCACTCTCTCTCAAGTAGATACATAATAAATAGGAACAGCTAATTGTGGGCCCTTCAATCAGCTACAACAAGAACGTAGTTGAACAAATAGAGTTTAATCAACCAATCAAAGCTATATTAATATCACAATAAGTTCATCCCCAACGGGTTCCACCAAAACCCTAAATTAAAGAAATTAGCTACTCATGCTCATAATACTCAACTCTAAAATAACTTGCATAATTAAACTACAAAGTAATGAATAAAAGCTGTAAAAATCAATGTTTTGTCTTCTCTGAGTAGTATTCCACAAGCTTCTCTTGTCTCTAATGGCATCTCCCCCTTCATGTTGTGTTTTTTGGGTCTATTTATATGTTTAGGACAAACCCTAGACGTGTAGGAGACTTCTATTCAAACCGGGAAACACTTAAAATCTTCAAAACTCGGATTGGACCAGACCAGGGACCTGGCTTTACGGCCCTAACGCCTGGATAAAGCCAGGCCAGGCCTGGCGTTATGGCTCTAAGGCCTGGATAACGCCTGGACTCACCAGGCTTTATAGCCCAAACGCCCGGCTAAAGCCTGGTGTGGCCAGACTTTACAGCCCAAACGCCTGGCTATAGCCCGATGCACTCCTCTTCGCCTCTTGAGCTTATTTTCAACGTTTATGCATCCATTTAGCTCGGCTTCCATCTCCAATTCACCTACACATAAAATAGACTCCATTATGCACATACAAAGTGTATTTTTATCATTAACGCACATCAAATTCAAGGCATATAACGTGTTAAACCATGAATTCTAGCCACAAATCAACACCCCACACTTAAAATTTTGCTCGTCCTCGAGCAATCAAACTACACTCATGTACACA
>ML333491.1:0-39988 GCA_005239505.1 Nicotiana paniculata
AATGCATGTAACAAATGTGAAAACATGAATGACTATTTGCTTTATAAGTATATCAAGAATATGCACTCTGGAATCAGTACGGCTCTTTCAACTCACAACAACTTGTCTCAAGCATCCCATTTTAAGATCCTAAATTGCTCAACGGAATCAAGCATCATCTTAAGCTAACCAGATTATGGTAGACTAAGAGAAACATATATACTCAGTGCATACCTAGTAGCATTTCCCTCTTCTTTACGTGAGGAGCTCTCTATAAACCAAGGAATACACTAACACTTTTCCAAAAATAATTGCAACCAGACTTAACAATAAATTAACAAGCCAAGTAATCATACAAACAACAATGGACATGAAACAATTATAACCCGAGCAATTAAATTGGAAACGGGGAGGGGATCATGTAAGCAGACAATTTGGTGGTGCATAGATACTCGTCATCTCACCTATACACCACTCACATGCAGTTTCACATAAAAATTTAGTTGGGGATTCATATTCCCTCAAGTCAAGGTTAAACCAAGCACTTACCTAAACTTCGCAGGCTACTCACTGTTCAATTATAGCTTTTCCTCTTGAATTCACCTCCAATACACTTGAATCGAACCATAATTAACTTAATATATCATTAATTAATACTAAAGGAACTAACTTTACTGAAAAATTATATTTTTTCCAAAAAAAGTTAAAACCTGACCCCGGGCCCGCTTTGTCCAAACTCGGGGTTCGGACCAAATCACGTTTACCCATTCACCCACGAGCCTGAATATACAATTAGTTTCTAAATCCGACCTCAATTCAAGGTAAAGATTCTATTTTTACAAAATTCCCTAATTCTACCCAAACCCTCAATTTTTACCATGAAAATTATTAGTTTTTGATTTCAAAGTGATGAAAAACATTGGGTAATTGAAATATAACAAAAAAATGAGTAGAGAACACTTACCCCAATCTCTATGGTGAAAATCGCCCAAATCCTAGCTCCCCAACTCAAAATATGACCGAATAAATAAATCCTAGATTTATACATTTTTCTGCAAGTTATTCTGCCTCGTTTCTCATATTAAATGATCCCGAAACTCAATTTTTATGTCTCTAGTGGATTCCTTGTGAAATTCTTCTCAAGTTAGGCTTTTGAATCACTCAATTTGACCTAATAATAAATGAGATAAGTAGGTTTTAATATTTGCAATTAGTGCAGATTTTTAAATACGCTGTCAGTGGCAATTTCGTAATTAATCTGAAAAATTTGGCAACCTTAGTAAAATGACCATAAAATCCTCATACGATGTCCAAAATTCAACGATTCTTTTTGCTACGGGTCTGTAATTACGATATACTTCATTAAAAATAAAAATCGAAGCTCGTTTGTTCAATATGATATCATTCATGCTTGAAGAAACGACGTCGAAGCATAAGAAAGAACGAGCGCAACACAACCCAAACCTATTCGAAACTCACCTGAGCCCTCGGAGCTCTAAACCAAACATGCACGTAAGTCTAAAAACATCATACAAACTTTCTCGTGCGATCAAATCATGAAAATAAGATGTAAAACTATGAACTAAACCTCAAAACTCGTCATTTTTCTCAAGAACACTTCAATTTCACTATTTCTCAACCGGACGTCCGAATCACGTCAAATAAACTCTGATTCTCACCAAACTTCACAGTTAGTATTCAAATACTATGACAAATATGTACCGGGCTCCGAAACCAAAATACGAGTCCGATACCAACAGTTTCAAACATTAATTCTTTTCTTTATTTCATTAATAACTCAGAAAAATAATTTCTTTCAAAAATTGATTTCTACGGCCTGGGACCTCGGAATTCATTTCCGGGCATACCTCCAAGTCCTATATTTTACTACGGACCTTCTGGGATCGTCGGAACACAGATCCGGATCCGTTTACTAAAAATGTTGACTCAAGTCAACTAAAACCAAATGTTAAATTCTAAAAATTATTATTTCTTATATTTTCACATAAAAGCTTTTCGGTTTCATGCCCGGACTGCGCACACAAATCGAGATAATTAAAATTAGTCTTTTTATGGCTAATAAGCCTAGAATGGAGTCTTAATTCATAAAATGATCCCTTGGGTCATCACAATTATAGTAGCGTTGGAGTCGGTTATGGAACTTCGGAACGAGGTAAGTCTCATGTCTAACCGTGTGAGGGGTAATTTACCCCGTAGGTGTTATATTCTTATGTGCTACATGTTGTGGGAGCTACGTACGTATAAGGTAATGGGTGCCCGTGCGTATGCTAGAGTTCCTGATTATGTTCGTGCACACTTAGGCTCACACCATGATATAATTGTACTATTTGAGTTATCCTTGCTTGCGTAATTTCCTTATTTCGCGTTACGACTTGAGACTAGACTTACACATGGTGATAGACTCGCTATTGCAGAGACGTGACGAGCTACTTGATAATCCGCGAAATAATTTGTACTTCCCTCACAAAAATTTCTCCTATTTTATGCGTATTCATTGCAAAGTTTTCTTTAAATTTCATCTCACGTACATTTGTGGGTGGGGTCAAGGACCCATTAAAACCTCTTACTCTAATGGGATCAGGTTGTTTGTCTTGGCAGGATTATGTACCACACTCTTATGGGAGCGGACCATTCGCCTCAGTAGTATAATAGATGCATTTGTGATTCATTTCGTTCGAACCTCGGCGGCGTACCCATTATTATGGGATCGGGCCGTATGCCTCGACATTTTTAAAAAATACTCTTATGGATCGGGTCGTTCACCTCGGCAGCGTCATGCGTAATAATTGACAAGAAACTAGTGAATACGTGTGTTTTCCTGATTTGAGTTGTGATGACCTATCTGGTGAGGTCCATTTCATATACACTCTAGTTGAGGAGGTAACTTATAATTGAGAGCTTGAGTTCACTGTTCAGAGGAGGAATGTACCACATACCTATATTTGTTTATAATGTTTATTATCTTGCCGAATAATTGTTTACTTCCTACTTTATTTGATTTATTTGACCAATAGTAAGTGTCGATGTCGATCCCTCGTCACTACTTCTCCGAGGTTGGACTAGATACTTATTGGGTACGCGTTGATTTACGTACTCATGCTACATTTGTTACACTTATTGTGTAGGTATATATATAATATGTTTGGTCGTCTTTTGGATGCAAAGACGCGACTGTTGCAGGGACTTTACGGTGAGCTGCATTTCATATTACGATTCGCAGCATATAGAGTCTCCATCAGAGTTATTTATATTCTCCTGTCTAACTTGTATTCCAGACAGATGTTGTATTAATATTGTACTACCTAGTATATGTTCATTCACTTGTGATACTAGTCCTCGAGGATTCCTTATTAGATGTTCATTATTGTAGTTCACATAATTATTATCATTTCACCTTATAATTTATTCTTTTTATACGGAATTAGAAATTATTAATTAATCACCGTTGGCTCGTCTGACGTCGACGTTAGGTGCCATCACGACCTATAGTAGATTTTGGGCCATGACATGAATGGAAGAACTGATTTGCTGGATTTGCATGGTCTAAATGTAATGAGTTTGGTGTCTTTGGGACTATGAACAACGCTGAATTATTGGTGAAATATAATATTTCTATGAACCATAATTTTTATTGTAAGTCAGAGATTTATCAATCACATTTCGACCCTCACAATTTTGTTGTTCAATGAGGTTTTGCGCCACTAGGCCATGCACGTGCCTGGTAATTCATGAGAGCTCTAGAGACTAGGCGAAAATCTCATAGGAGCGGCTCCACTACACTCTTATATAGGTGAATTCATCAAGTGTATACTGATTTTATATACAACATCCATAAGAAATATGAATTCATTAAGAGTTATAACTCAACCTCTCAATTAGTAGCAGTCAATCACTCTCTTTTAGTGCTTCAGTATCAATATTGACTTGTTATTACTCATATGAACCTACTTCATGGGATCTCCAATCACATAGGTTAGGTTACCATCTCTATTGAAAATATTTTGGCCTTAACCCCATCTCTTTTGAAGTTTGAAGAATTAATTTTCTTCCCACAGGTTTAGTCAGCGGATCGGCCAAATTTATCTCTGGCTTCACATAGTCAATAGAAATTATTCCATCTCTTAACAGTTATTTTATGATATCATATCTCAATTTCATGTGTCTACTTTTACAATTATAAGATTTATTCTTTGCAATAGCCATTGCCGCTTGACAATCACATTGCATAGACACATGAGGCAATGCATCCTTTATTAAGGAATATTAGCTAAGAAGTTTCTTAGCCATTCAGCATCAGAAACTAGCCAACTCCAGAGCTACATACTCTGATTCCATAGTCGATCTAGCAATGATCGTTTGTTTAACTGATTTCCATGATATTGCACCACCACCAAAGGTGAATACATAACCACTAGTGGATTTTGTCTTATCTGAATCAGAGATCTAGTTTGCATCACTGTACCCTTCTAAGTAGAAGAAAATCCACTATATAAGATACGATAATTCATGGTTCCTCTCAAGTATTTCATTAGTCTAGCTAATGTAGACCAATGCTCTTTGTTGGGGTTATGAGTATATCTACTCGATCTATACATTGCATAGGCTATATCAAGCCTTGCAAAATTCATTAAATGCATCAGACTCCCAATACTCTGAGCATATTTAGACTGAGTAACTTGGTCACCATTCTTCTTTTTCAATTGAGAGTTAGCATCATAAGGAGTGCTCACATGTTTGACATCAAAATATTCAAACTTCTTTAGAAGTCTCTCAACATAATGTTCTTATGATAATATTATGCCATCTTCACTCCTTATAACTTTAATTCCCAATATTGTATTTACTTTACTCAGATCTTTAATATCAAGATTAGCAGACAAAAATAAGTTAATACTTTGCACAATAATTAAACTTGTACAAAATATAAGCATTTCATCAATATATAGACATATTATTACATAATCATTATCTACCACTTTAGGTGTAAATACATTTATCCACCTCAACAGAAGAAAAATCACCTCTCAGTAAGACTTGTTCAAATCTCTCATATCACTGCTTAGGAGCTTGTTTAAGGTCATAAAGAGATTTGATTAATTTACAAACTTTATTTTCTTATCAGAAATGACACAACCTTCAGGTTGAACCATACAAATCTCTTCTTCTACTCAAATAGAAGAAACTCTAGTCATTGGTGCAAATATATTAAAATAATCTATGTTTTGTTTTTGAGAAAATCCTTTGCTACTAACCGAACTTTATATTTGTCTAAAGATCCCTCAGGATTAAATTTCCTTTTGAAAATCCATTTATAACCAATAGGTTTTGCACCAAGAGGTAAAACAGTTAAGATCTATGTATTATTTTTTCTGATATAATCAATTTCAACTTTTATTGCCTCTTTCCAATAATTAGCTTCTGAAGAAGATATTGCTTCAAAATGATTTGGTGGTTCATTATCGACAAGAAAAGTTTGAAAATCATTTCCATAAGAAAAAAATTATTTTCTAGGCCTTTTTCTCCTTCTCAATTCCTCGTTAAAAGTATTTTCATTATTTGTTTCAACATGTGTATGAGAAATTTTATCAGACATTGGATAAATATATTCAAAGAACTCAACATTTTTTGTCTCAGTTATAGTATTTCAACCAAGCGCATCACTTTTTAAAACAAGAAATCTATATGCAGCACTATGTTCAACATATCCAATAAGCATGCAATCAACAGATTTAGAATCTACTTTACTCTTTTTAGGTTCAGGAAAAAGGACTTTAGCAAGGCACCTCCATACTTTTAAATATTTCAAGCTAGGTTTATAATCCTTCCATAATTCATACATAGTTTTTTCAGTTCTTCTATGTGGTAATCTATTTTGTAAGTGACATGCAGATAATATAGCTTCACCCCACAAATTGTTAGGTGCATTAGAACTAACTAACATAGAGTTCATCATCTCTTTCAATGTTCTATTTTTCCTTTCAATTACTCCATTTGATTTAGGTGAATAAGGTAGTATTACATCATGAATTATTCCATTCTGTTCACAAAATTCATTCAAAGATAAATATTCTCCACCTCTATCAAATCTAATTCTCTTGATTTTTTACTAAGTTGATTTTCAACCTCAGTTTTATAAGAAATAAAAGCATTAAAAGTATCATCTTTAATTCTAAGCAAATACAATTTAGTAAATTTAGAAAAATCATCAATAAAAGTCACATAATATCTTTTACCACCTCTAGTCATAGTCTGCTTTAAATCACCTAAATCAGTGTGAATCAAGGATAATAATTCAGTTTTTCTATTTATTGAAAAACAAGTCTTTCTAGTAATTTTATCTTCATCACATATTTCACACTTGTCAATATTGTTTGAGTCTAAACCAGATATTAGGTCTAGTGGCTGCATTTTTTTTATATATCCAATATTAACATGTCCTAATCTAGCATGCCATAAAGAATTAGACTCAATCATAAAAGCAGAAGAAGATACATTTTTGTTGCTAGTATAAGAAATATTAAGCACAAATAAACCATGGTTACAATATTCATTGTCCAGAAAAATATCATTTTTGGTCAATATGACCTCATTATTTTCAAGGGAAACCTTAACTCCAACTTTTTCTAATAATCCCACTGAAACCAAATTGGCTTGTATATTAGGAACATGCAACACATTACTCAGTGTTAAAGTTTTACCAGATGTGAGTTTGAGAAGAAATTTTTCCTTTCCCAAGAACGCGAGTTGTTCTTGAGTCACCAAGATAAATAGTTTTTTGTCCTTCCTCAACTTGGGTGTAATACAAAAATTTATTTTTGTTTGCACAAATGTGCTTAATAGCACCAGAGTCTATCACATAATCTCTCACATTGATCACATTATTTATTTGAGAAATGACCGCAACAATTATATTATCTGCTATAGTCAAATTTAATTTTGACTTAGCGAGATTATATTTATCCCAACTCCTCTCTTGCATTGAGGTGCATTTTTATTGTAGGTTTTAATGTTAACATCAGATATATAACCATGTCTATTTACATAACTGTATTTTGATATCAGTGCTGCTCAAGTTGTAAATGCAATAACGTATTTACAACACCATGGATATCTGGCAGGACAACTGGAACAGCAACAACGAGGACAACATCAAAATTGGTAGCACCATAATTTTTTTTCATAGTGGTATTATTTGCCTGTAACAACCCGACCGTTCGTTTTGCTTTTTAGAATCCAATTCCCCTAAATAAGGCTTCCCGTATATGCTTTTACTGTTTTGTGACTTGTAGGAATGATTAGTTTGGGATTTGGAAGGGTTCAGGTTGATATCGGAACACTTGGTTCCTTAAGTTGGCCTTAAAAGGCTAAGTTTGACTTAGGTCAACGTTTTGAGTTAACGATCCCATAATCGGAATTTGACGGCTCCAATAGGTTCGTATGATAATTTCATAGTTGGGCATATGTTAAGATCGGGTTTTGGATGATCCGGGAGCATTTCAGCGCTTAATAGTAAAAGATGGCTCTTTGAAGGTTTTAGAGTTCTTTAAATTTAGTTAGGAATATGTTTTGGTGTTATCGAGGTCCAATTGGGATTCCGAGACCAGGAATAGTTCCATAATGTTGTTTATGAAGTGCACGCAAAATTTGGCGGCATTCCGAGTTAATTTGATAGGAACCGGACACGCAGAAGTATTTTTAGAATTTTTTGAGTTCATGAGTTAATCCATGCGTTTTGGCGTCTGATTCGTATTTTAGAAGTTATTTCGGTGTTTCGATCGTGCGAGCACATTCGTATGATTTTTTAGACTTGTGTGGACGTTTGGTATGGAGCCCCGAGGGCTCGGGTAAGTTTCAGACGTGTTCAGATGGATGAGAAGGCTTCAGTTTTCTGGTTTTTCCTTGATAGTGTCTTAGGTATCGCAAATGCGAGAATTAGTTCACATTTGCGAACCTCGCATTTGCGAGAAAGGCTTCGCAATTGCGAAGAAGCCTTATCTGGGTAGGACTCGCATTTGCGAGATTTCCAGTCGCATTTGTGACCAGCCTGCCTTCACATTTTTGGTCGCATTTGCGACATTGACAGAGGGAGCCCAATTTCGCATTTGCGATGATTTTGTCGCATTTATGAACCAGGTGTCGCAACCTATGCAACAACTGTATTAAATGCGGAACTTAGGCCATTTGGCTCATTTCCATTCATCTCTTGGGCGATTTTCGAAGCTCTTGGAAAGAGGTTTTCACCTAGCACTTTGAGGTAACTAATTTCTACACAATATGAGTTAAATACATAGATTATGGGTAGGTTGACATGTAAAAATTTGTGAAATCATAAGTTTAGATGAAAAACCTAGGGTTTTAATAAAAATAGAATTTAACCACAAAAATTATTATGGAATAGGGTAAAAATCATATATTTGAGTTCATGGGGTTATGAGTAACAACTTTCTTCAAAAATTTATGGAATCCGGGCACGTGGGCCCGAGGGTGAATTTTAGGAATTCTTCATTTTAGGTTGGGAAATTACTTTAATAGTTAGGATATAAACTTTTGAACATGTATTGACAATTTTATATAATATTTAACTAGATTCAAGTCATTTGGCATCGGATTGAAGGTTTAAGCACAATCTTGGACCGGAAAGTAGGCTTTGAGACGAGGTAAGTCTCTTGCCTAACCTTGTAAGAGGGAATTTACCTCATAGGTGATTCAAATTAATATTTGTGTCAAATTGTGGGGACTACGTATGCACGAGGTGACGAGAGTCTGTGCGCAGCTACTATTTATACTTATGCCCGGGTAGTTTAGGACCCAAACCATGAATTACTTGTAATATTTGCACCTACTTGTTAATTTAAATTCCTAAATTATATTAAAACTTGTTGGAAGAACTATAAAAGACTTGATTTCACTTGATTAAGCTTTGAGCGGATTACTTGACCGTAAATGAAAATTTTATTGCATCATGTATGACCTTATTATAACATGAACATTAAATGCTTATAAAGTATCCTCCCTTCTTGTGGACCGGGCCGAACGCATCAACAGTGGAATAGATGCATTTATGGATCGTGCCGCACGTCCCTCAGTAGTGTACACATTATTCTGGATTGGATCACGACCTCGACATAATTTGTGCTTAATAATATCAGAGCCTAATCATATTTGATATTAAATTGTGGTTGTGATGTTACAAGTATAATGACAGGAATTTATTAATTTATGAAAGAATCTAATTGTCCTTGCTCGTTAGTGAGTTATTGTTGTTATTTATATAACCCCTGCTATTTTAGAATTTCTGTATTAAATTGTTAGCCCATAGTAAGTGTTGAAGTCGACCCTTCGTCGCTACTTCTTCGAGGTTAGACTTGATACTTAATGGGTCGGGGCGCACTCTCGTCACCCGGAGGCCTAGTGGTGAGCTGCATTTCCTGAGCCGTTCCACAGCGTCCTAAAGTCTCTCTTTACTTTCATTTCTGTCTATTTTGACTTCAGACAATAACTAGAGTTTTGTATAATCTATTAGTGCTCATACACTTGTGATACCAGGTCTTGGTAAACGCACTGGTATACTTGTGCTTTTGGTTATATTTCTATGGTTATGATTGCACTTAGCTGCTTTCGTTTTATTTATTTTAACCTTGTTGTCTCTTAATCCTTTAAATCAAGAAAAAATTAATTACTTGAAAATTTATTAAAAAAGGGGAGTCAAGTGGTTAGTTCAGTGTTGCCTAGCGGCAGTGTTGGGAGCCATCATAGCCTATAATGGAATTGGGTCGTGACATTGCCATCGTTTCTTAAATTGTTGGGAAATAACATCGAAAAATAATAACAACACTGCAATAATATTATTTGTGAGCAAAAATACACGAATTGACTTGAGTCGTGCTGGACACTGTCCTAAGAAATTATTTCAGGAATGTGAAATGTTTCCCCAGGATTAAACAAGCCTACCTCTTTTAAAAGGATACATGAAGTTAACAAAATTTAATATTAAATCCAGCAGGTTCAGAAAATTAAAGAGAAGAATTAATAATAATAGTTAATGATTGTAGGAAAAAAGTAATGATTAGCTAATTATAAAGAAGGAAGAAGCAAGAGTAATTCTCTGTTAAGAATTGAGTAAGAATGATAGCTAATCCACAACTTATTTATAAGCAATTAGAGTTGCTACATGTATGACAAATGTGGAGAACTTTATCATTTGGCAAGAGTGCATGTAGTCTTCTTTTCACTCGTAAAACTCTTGCCATGCACAATTATCTAAGAGTATTTGGCCATAAGACTTCATGCAAGAAGCCAATTGAAAATAGATAGAACACTTATAAAATTAAGAAAACACATGACTATTTAAAATTTTAAAAATACTGCCACAATTGATACCGATACGAACTGATACCGGTTCGAGTAATATCCTTTCCTTAGACAACCTAATATAAGTTCACAAATTTTTGAGATAAAAAAGACCGCACATAATTAATGTTAGTTGTGGAGGCATTCCATAAAATTTGGGATCATTCATAAAATTTAAATGATTTGTCGATGTGAGTTTAAAATATACTACCATAAATTCTTGAATAGTATAATACTTGTAAGCAAACATGTTAAACTTTCAAGATACATATAATAAATATTATCCAATCTTCTGATATTTAAAAGAAAAAAAGTGTCACATTTTCTTGGGGTGGGGTCTAACAAGTGCATCATCAATGATGAATAGACCTCGGGAAAAGCAATATTTAGTGAGCAATCAGTCTTGTTCTACCTCATCCTAAAAGCGATTCTTCTCACATTCCAAACATCACATATCGCACTCGAAAAAGATGGAGTTGGAGGTGAGAGTCGTCGGAGGAATCGAGAGCTGTTTTGTATCGTTACCAGTGAGCTTAATCCAGACTCTCGAGTCCACCACCGCTTCCGGCTACCTTCCTCCCATTCTAGCCCTCGAACTTCGCTCTCCTCAAAACAGTAACCAATTCTGGCGTGTAGCTTGGTCCGGTTCCGCTTCTTCCCATCCATTTCCTAATTCTATTCAGGTTCACACACCTCAATTTCTCAAATTTTCTTTACGAATTTAACTCCTGACTTTAAAATGTTCAATTTTTCTTTTAGTTTTGTGTGATTTATGTTGTTTCTTGTTTGTATGAAGATTGCAAAGCAATATGCGGAGTGTATTGGATTGTTGGATCGTATGGTGGTTCGAGTAATAGCATTATCTAATTTGCCTAAAGCTACTATGGTTACCATAGAGCCTGATACTGAAGATGATTGGGAAGTTTTGGAACTTAATGCGGAGCATGCCGAGCAGGCTATTTTAAAGCAGGTGCTTATAATTACTATGTGTTATTGATTGAGAATGTGCTGTTTCACTTGTATACAGTTTTTCCTCGTTGGTTTTTTTAAATAACTGTGGTGCCCGGGCCAGCTTGCGCATACCTTGACTAATTCTTTGGTAGACCGGATACTTTGTCTACCAAGGCTTGGGCAGATGGAAGAAATCACCTAGTGGTTTTTAGCAAAGAAAAGTTTTTCCTCGTTCTTGTGTTTCATATGTTTTAGTATTTACAGGTTTTCCTGTAGCTTTGCTTATAAAAGGTTAAACTTTAACTGGGATGGATAAGAAACTACCAGAATATGATCTTTTTTGTGAACAATCATGATAGTAAAATTTCATAATGATGCGTAAGACAAATGACATTTGTGTTTAAGCCAGGTTGTTTTCTAGCAAACTGCTTGTTCCCCTAAATAGAAGTTAAAAAAGAAATGACAATTACAGAGGGCATAACCACCATTAATGGGATTTGTTGTAGGGGCAGGCAGAGAGGTGTAGCTGCACAGTGATATGTTTATTTGTATACTTTTTCCATGTTGCTCCGCTGCTTTCTTGCTTTAGGGTGGCAGATTCCCTATTTGTTTTTGTCTGATACAATAATAAACCTCGATTCATACAGTTTTTAAGAAGGATTCAATTGAATTAATGCTGTGAACTATGGACATTTCTAAGAGAAATGGGCAAAGGATAAGAGACGCATATGAGTTTTGGTTAGCATCAGGCAAATTATGCCTTTCATTTCTAACTAGCTTAAAACAAAATTTATGAAAGATCGACCTGTTTTGATGATGTGATTCCTAGCTCAACCCTGTGTTACCTGCAAAAAAGAATCATACCTTGGTTGCTGACTGTCATCCTTTCTCTTTGCTCTTGGTTTTTGGTTTATTGTTCAAAGTCCAGCTAGAAAGTACTAAAAGTTTTATTTGGAATAAGCATGAGCATCTTTAATGTTACTTGTAGGAGGGAATGCTTGAGATTGTTTCAGATCCTTCTTACTCTCTAGAATTGACTGTTTGTTAACACAAACGTAATACTTGAGTTGTTGGAGTTGTAGTTACTACCTGGAGTAGTTGAGGTGAGTAAGTTGGCCAGAGCTGCACATTTATTTAAAAAACAACAAAATTCATCCATCCTCGGAGAATAAGGGTAAAAATACTCGTTTTAATTTTGTAAACATATCAAAAGACCTACTGAACTTATGTCATAACATACTCTTTGCGTTCCACACTAAATTCCACGTTTCTCATCTGCGTCGTGCCAAATTAGTATCCAGTTTGAGCATTTAGACCATATTACCACCTATTATACCCATTCTAAAGTTTTTCCTGGTTCTGTACTTTCAGTTCACTCCCCTAGTTAAATCAAAAAAGATAATCTATCACCTGGCCTATAAACCCACTTCTTGGAAGTTAATCCATGTTCAAGTTAGTATACTATTCTGTCTATAATTTTCTTTCAAGAACAGTGTAAAGTCAAACACAATATTTAACTCGAAGCCATGGGAATGATAATGTTTTCTTGAAATTGACCAATACTCAACCATTGTGTATTTATGCAGGTTGGTATTGTCCATGACGCAATGCGATTTCCTTTGTGGCTGCACGGGCAAACAATTATCACATTCAAAGTTTTTTCAATCTTTCCGCTGACACCGGTAGGTAAGAGGATGTTAATTCCTTGGTTGATGTATGTGAGTTATTGCCTATCATGCTTTTTTTTTTGATAAGAACTTGGTTGCTGAACTTGGAAGGTTCCTCATTACTGGAATATAAAGTTTCTGAAGGAAGATGCATGTTTTGGAGCTTAATGACTACTTTCAATCATGTATTCTCTGACAATGTTGCCTGTATCTTTGTATTACATACTAGAAAGAGAAGATAATTGCTGGTATCTGTTACTGGGGCCTATCATTTACTAATACCATGGATTAAGTTTTTTTTTTATTTTTAAAATAATCGATAAATCCTCGAGGCTAGTGGAGCACAGTTCAAAACTCGGTGGATAATGCGATTGCCCCTCTATTGGTTTTTATCTATAGTAGGAAGTGAACACGTGACATGCACCTAACTCATAGATCACAAGTTGCTCTCTCACCACTAGACCAAAGCCCTGAGGCACTATGGATTAAGGCTTCTTATTTTCATTTACTCAAGTCCCATTTGTTTTATATCAAGGCTTCTATTTGCCTTCATTTAATCAAATATCAATCCTTATACAAGGAGGGAAAGAAGATAAATATATAACAATTTGATATATGTTGCATATTTGCAGTATCAGTCTGCTTGCTAGAGTTTTTACCTTTAGCCCCTCTCCCTTTTAGCTTCAGGTTTGTTAAAAAAAAAAACTCAGGTTTGCGTCAAAGGAGATCAACAATAGTAAGACATATAATGTTCTTTTCACGTGCTTAATATGGTTTTTGAGAACTTCAAAATCATGAAAAGCTGACTTGCCCGGTTGTTATCAGTACAACTTGTACCAGGAACTGAAGTTGCTGTTGCTCCAAAAAGGCGAAAAAGAAATATTAGTTCAGGTGAGGATTCCATGACGCAAGATGATAAGATTTCGGTCTCAAAGGCACTATTGAGAGTCCAAGATACTGGTGATCAATGTATTCATAAATACGAGGCTGATGGAGTTGAGATGAGAGTGGTTTTGACCTCTGCTATCTTCATTCATCCAGAGACAGCCAGTATATACTCTTTTGAACCTCTTCAGACTGTGGTAATAATTCCCAGATTGCTTCCCAAAGAGACCAAGAAGAATCAGGAGACAGATAGCCGTAGATTGAAAAATAGTGTAACTTCAAAGGAAGTGAAAGGAGGGGGTGCACCTGACAAGCACGATATCCATCAAGCAATGGTTCGTCTAATATTTTCAGAATCAGTGGCTAAAGGACATATAATGCTTCCTCAGTCTCTTCGGCTTTATTTGAGAACGGAGTTACACTCATGTAGGTTTTTCTTTGCAGAACTAAATTGATGCACCCATTGCAGAGAAGCTGGTGTTATCTAACAGTTCAATTTATTACTCATTATTCGGCTCAGACTTGTTGGTACTTTAGGAAGCAAGTTACTTATATTATCATTTCTTATTAATTTGTTTTTCATATACCATTTGAACTATCTATTGTTTGCAAGATTTTTTCTGGTTTGTCACCCATACCCAAGTATGATCCAACTTCCATAGCAATTAAAAAACGTATGGTCCAACTTCCACGGGAAACAGAAAAATAGGGAACATCACATTCATTTCTTCCATTGGTTCATTGATTGATAATTGTCCAACTTGCTAATAGCCACTCCTTAAAAACCCCTCCTGTCAGAAAAGCAACGGAAGAACCTGAATTGGACATGTTACCTGACTAAAATGTTTCTCCTATCATGTCCAGGATTCTATCAAGAATAAATTGGTTTGGTTGCAATTATTTCACCTTTGTTTTCTTACTGTAGCTCTGAAAAATTACTTTGTTTCCAGGTGTTTATGTGAAGAGAGTCAATGCCAAATTGAAGAAAGAGATTCCTTTAGTTTCGCTTTCACCTTGTGAATTCAAGATACTCCAAGAGAATGGGGTTTCTGAAGAAAATAATGCTGAAGTTTTGGGTAACAAAAAGAATAATAAAATAATAACAACACTTCTCAGAACCAATTCAGACATTGAGATGGGTACTATTGACTGGTCAACCCATGAGAAAATTGCCACAGCCTTTTCTTCTGAATCTAGCAAGGAAGACAAAGAAAAGAGCGTCAAGTCTGATATCAAAAAGGGCATTGCAGCTCTTTTGCGTAGATGGTGTCTTGCACAACTACATGCTGTCACGCTAAAGGCTGGAGTGGAAGTTAAATCATTGATTTTAGGAAACACAACTTTGCTTCACTTCAAAGTGAAAGATGACAGATCCATAAAACATGGTGTCCAAACAATGAATGGTGGAGAAGCAGCACAAGATGTCGTGTATGTGTTGTCAATTTCTGATGAATCAATACGTGATGAAAAGATTGATGCATATGAAGTTGCATTTGATGAAGGAAGCAAGTTAACTACTACTCCCGAAAGCTTAGAACCTTGGCTTGGAAAGCTTCAACTGGGCAATGGTATCTCCATTAGGACTGTCAGGGAGAAATGCTTTGCTAAAAGCACCAGTCTTACAATCTCTTCATTAGACTGGATGGGAATGGCTGCATCTGATGTGATCAATAGTAGGTATTTCCTCGTTTGATTAGTGTTAAATCATCTAAATGTCTGAATGGAACTCTAAATGCATTGAGATTTATAGGAGCTGTATAACTGCAAATTTTCTACCCTTCTTTAAGGACATCTATTTGTTTTTTACTGTGTTAATGAAGATATATTCCAATAGTAACTTTTTAGTAAAATTGTATGAGAAAGTTATGTTTATTTCCGAAATGCAACATGCCAAATCGCCTTAGTACATATTGAAAAAAGGTTTCTATTATAGGTAAGTAAGGCTTGATAAGCCGGAGTATGTTTGTGTAAGAGTTAGGGACAGCACATAAAGGGAAAAAGGAAGGGATGAATAGAGTATTGAAGGGATTGATGACTTGAATAATTTGGAAAGGGAAGAGGTAGGCATATGAAGAGAGGGAAGCAGCGTATACCACTAGTTGACCTGGGGAAAGAAATTTTGGGGTGGTGAAAGACACTTTCTTCTGTCCAGGCGTTGGGACTTTGGTGATAAAGTTGCTTTCATGTGAGATGGAGAGGTAGAGAGCTTTCTAACTATTTCCACGTTAGCAGATGGCTGTCACGTACTATGTATGATAAAAGATGGTTTGGGTCGTTGAGTACTGGAATAAGTATTTAAGCTGCAAAATTTTCCAAATGGAGAGCATGAAGTGCCAAATGCTGGAGGAATACAAGAATGCAAAGTGCAGTTTATGGTACTTCTTTGTTTTCTGATACTTTTAGGCTTTTAGCAATCTCAGTTTTCAAAATCCCATTCTTATTAGTTGATGGAGAAATAAATCCACATAATAATAACCAAGATGCGGTGGGTGCCTGGGTGGGTAAAGAGATGGAGTAATACTTTCTACAATTTGAACTGCCAGTGCTAAGTTATCAAATCCATTGACAATTTGACATCAGGGAAGATCTTGAAAGGTTTCAGCTTTAACCGAAAAGATTGTGAACCATATTTGTGTTATATAAGTCTGCAGTATGTCAAAGAGTTGTGCATGCATTTATTTCTTGTTGTCTGCCAAGCTAATATTGTGACTGGTGAAGTTTTTGTGTAATCAGTTAAAGTACTATTTTCCCCCCTTGGCAAAGAGGAAAATTTCCAAGGGAAAAAAATAGTATTTAACTGATAAAAAAAAAAATTCATCACTTGCATATTCATTTTTTCCCCAGTTGCATACCTTTTTTTCCCCTTTGGCTGAATGCTATCATCACTTGCAGGGTTGGTAGTTCTGTTATCTTCAGCGTCTTGGATGTTGTCCAGTGCTTATGATTTTCCGCTGCCAGGACATATTCTAATCCATGGGCCTTCTGTGAGTTCCCCTTTTCCAGTTCCTTTTTGTGTGTATGTGCTGAACATTTGGATGTTGAAATTCTCTGGAGAAGCTTGAAAGTGACTAAATGGTTTACAAGCTACCTTTATGGTGTTTCCTTTTTGTTTTGTGTTTTCCCCTCACTTTGCTGGTGTAATGTTTGATTCCTTGAGAGATGGAATAGTGTAGGAAATGTTAATCAATTTGTTTCTCCTTTCATGCTTTCCAAGTCAAATGGAAAAGAAAAGAACTGAAACGTCATCATAATAAAAAGACTAATTTAGTGAAAAGGAAGAAGAACAAGCTGTACTTGCCTTTAAGTAGTTAGTCATGTATCGTGTCCCACATCGGGAAGTAGATACCTATTATCATATAATCACCCTATATAAATAGTGCGTTGTACAACACTTTAGATAATCAATAATATTTTTCTCGCGTGCTTTCTCATAAGGTATCAGAGCAATCGTGAGAGATTTATCGCCGTGCATAAATTCCAGCGACTCCGGAAAGAGAAATCAGTCAACCAGAAGTCTTTTTGCGGCAAACACAGGTCTGCCTCAGTAAAAAAACCACTTTTCGTCAGTGTTGTGCAAAAACCAACACCACCACGAAGTAGATCGGTCTCCGGCGACCAACCAATAAAAATATCTCCGTCAGAAGACCCTCCACGTGCTCCCGCGCACCGTCGGAAGAAATTTTTTCGGCGAAGTTACGACGTCATGCGCCGGCGCGTGGGGCCCTTTCCGGTCACTTTTTGGAAAAATTGCTTTGGGACAGATCAATCGCAAGGGAATTCCGAGCCTATGCATCCGGGCTACACCAAATTCCGACTACTTTTATATTTTTCTGGCGTGAACATTGATTTTCCGGTCGTGAACACTGATTTCAGAAGGCTTTCTGATTTTTCCGGTGTGAAAATTATAATGTCATTCGTATCAGAAGCTAAAACTCACAATCTGTTGGATCCAATCCAGATGGTTTCTTTATCAGATTATATTGAGTTCCTTCATTACAAAGTATATAAACAGACATCTTCAGAGATAGCTTCTGTTGTTCAAACAGGTAGTAGCGTGACTTGTGTCTCCCCAATCTTCAACCTCCGAGTCTTGGGTCGTTGATTCAGGTGCATCGGATCATATTTCTGGTAACAAATCTATTTTCACTACTATTTCATATTCTCAATCTCTTCCAACAGTCACAATGGCCAATGGGTCTCAAACTATGGCAGCTGCAATAGGTCAAGCAAGTCCACTTCCTTCCTTACCTTTAGATTAGTTCTTTATGTTCCCAGTAGTCCTTTTATTCTCATAACTGTTAGTCGCTTAGCCAAATCACTCAAATGCGCTGTTTTATTTCTTGATGACCTTGTTTTTATACAGGAACGCAGTACGGGCGGATGATTGGTACCGGACGTGAATCAATGGACTTTATTACCTTATCCTTGCTAAATCACATGGATTCACATCTTGTTTTCCTTTAACAACTTGTCTTGTTACTAATCACAAGATTTATTACATAAACGATTGGGACATCCCAGTTTGTCAAAACTTCAGAAAATGGTACCTGGTTTATCTCAGTCCACTCTAGAGTGTGAGTCATTTCAGCTTGGTAAGCATACCCGCTCCCATTTCCCTTGGCGTCTTGATAATCGAGCAGAGTCACCTTTTACTTTACTTTATTCCATTCAGACGTTTGAGGTCCTAGTCGGGTCAGTTCTACCTTGGGATTCCGCTACTTTGTCAGTTTCATTGATAATTATTCCAGGTGCACTTGGATATTTTTGATGAAAAGAGTTGTTTTCTATTTTCCAGACCTTCGATGCTGAAATTCAAATCAGTTTGGGGTTTCTATCTGCTCATTTAGAGTATTTGTCCATTTCAGCAGTTTATGAACTCTCATGGCATTATTCATCAAGCATCTTGTCCGTACACATCTCAACAAAATGGGATAGCTGAAAGAAAGAATAGACACCTTATTTAAATTGCTCGTACCCTACTCATACAATTCCGTTGCATTTTTGGGAGGATGCAGTTCTTACATCTTGCTATCTTAGTAATTGTATGCCATCTTCAGCTATCCAGAATCCAGTTCCATTCTCTGTCCTGTTTTCCCACTTACCTTTGTTCGCTCTTCCACCCCGTGTCTTTGGAAGCACGTATTTTGGTCATAACCTTACTTCAGGAAAAAGATAAGTTAGCTCCTCATGCTCTTAAGTGTTACTCGAGAACACAAAAGGGGTATCGATGTTATTCTCCTGACCTCCAGCGATACCTTATGTCCGCTGATGTTACCTTCTTTGAAACCCAATTATACTTCACAAGTCCAGGTAATCACTTAGATATTTCTGAGGTGCTACCAGTTTCATCTTTTGGAGATTCAGTCACTATCTGCCCTTCATTTTCCTCTACAACTCCAGCTCCACCACCTACGGCTCCAGTTGCAGCTCTACCACCTACGACTCCAGTTGCAGCTCCACCACCTATAGCTCCTGTTCCACCACCTATAGCTCCAGTTCCACCACCTAATCCAGTTCAACCTTTTGCAGCTCCATCACTCTTGACTTATCATCGTTGTCCACGTCCAACATCAGGCCCATGTGATTCACGTTCTGCATCAGATTCTGCACCTATTGCGGACTTGTCCCTCTTAGTCAACCAATTGCACTCCGCAGAGGTGTACGATCCACACTTAATCCTAATCCCGATTATGTCGGTGTAAGTTATCATCGTCTGTCATCACCTCATTATGCTTTTATATCATCTTTGTCCACTGTTTCTACCCCTAAGTCTACAGGTGAGGCACTATCTCATCCAGGATGGCGACAAGCTATGATTGACGAGATTTCTGCTTTACATGCGAGTGGCACTTGAGAGCTTGTTCTTCTTCCTTCAGGTAAGTCTGCTGTTGGTTGTCATTGGGTTTATGCAGTCAAAGTCGGCCCGGATGGCCAGGTTGATCGGCTTAAGGCTCGTCTTCTTGCAAAAGGATACACTCAGATTTTTGAGCTTGATTATAGTGACACTTTCTCTCCCGTGGCTAAAGTAGCATCTGTTCGTCTCTTTTTGTCCATGGCCACTGTACCTCATTGGCCTCTTTATCAGTTAGACATTAAGAATGCTTTTCTCCACGGTGATCTTTGAGGAAGAAGTTTATATGGAGCAACCACCTGGTTTTGTTGCTCAGAGGGAGTCTAGTGGTCTTGTATGCCGATTGCGCAGGTCACTATATGGTTTGAAACAGTCCCCTCGAGCTTGGTTTGGTAAGTTCAGCACAGTTATCCAAGAGTTCGGCATGACACTTAGTGAAGCTGATCACTCTGTGTTTTATCGCCATTCTACTCCTAATCTGTGTATTTATCTAGTGGTTTATGTTGATGATATCGTTATTAATGACAATGATCAAGATGGTATTACTAATGTGAAGCAGCATCTCTTTCAGCACTTCCAGATTAAAGATTGAGGTCGCTCAGTCTAGCTCAGGTATTATTATTTCACAACGGAAGTATGCCTTAGATATTCTTGAGGAGATTGGAATGATGGGCTGCAGACCTGTTGACACTCCTATGGATCCGAATGCTAAGCTTCTTCTAGGACAGGGGGAGCCTCTTAGATATCCTACGAGATATAGGAGGTTGGTTGGCAAATTGAATTACCTCACAGTGACTAGACCTGACATATTTTTCCGGTGAGTGTTGTAAGTCAGTTTATGGATTCTCTCTGTGATAGTCACTGTGATGCAGTTGTTCGCATTCTTCGGTGTATAAAGTCAACTCCAGGCAAAGGGTTACTATTCGAGGATCGAGGCCACGAGCAGATTGTTGGGTACACAGATGCTGATTGGGAAAGATCACCTTCTGATAGACGTTCTACGTCTGGATATTGTGTTCTAGTAGGAGGTAATTTGGTCTCTTGGAAGAGCAAGAAACAAAATGTAGTTGCTCGATCTAGCGCCGAAGCCGAATATCGGACCATGGCTATGGCAACGTGTGAGCTAGTTTGGGTCAAGCAGTTGCTCAGGGAGTTGAAGTTCGGAGAAATCAGCAAGATGGAACTGATGCGTGATAATCAAGCTGCTCTTCATATTGCGTCAAATCCAGTGTTTCATGAGAGGACTAAACACATTGAAATCGACTGTCACTTTGTCAGAGACAAGATACTCTCAAGAGATATTGTTACAAAGTTTGTGAAGTCGAATGATCAGCTAGCAGATATTTTCACCAAGTCTCTTACTGGTTCTCGTATTGGTTACATCTGTAACAAGCTCGGCACATATGATTTATACGCACTGGCTTGAGGGGGAGTGTTAAGTAGTTAGTCATGTATAGAGTCTCACATCGGGAAGTAGATAACTATTATCATGTAATCAATTTATATAAATAGGGCGTTGTACAACACTTCAAATAATCAACAATATTTTTCTCCCGTGCTTTCTCACACTTACTTCCCGTATTGTTTGACTTGCTTTGATTGTCTAGAGCATTCTTCCAGGGGTCTCGGATTAACTTGGTCCCTGCAATTTTTGGACCATTAGACATGCGAAGCCTACTAGATATAAAGTAGCCACAATGCAGGGACCGTGCAAGTATGTTGGTGCTATATGAGTAGAGTTGGCTTATTTCAGAGGATAATTCATGCTTATGTCTTC
This sequence comes from Nicotiana paniculata, assembly GCA_005239505.1. Lineage (NCBI taxonomy): Eukaryota > Viridiplantae > Streptophyta > Magnoliopsida > Solanales > Solanaceae > Nicotiana > Nicotiana paniculata. The sequence goes on from ML333491.1 coordinate 21,482, forward strand.
TTATATTTCTTTGACGAGAACTTATAGATTTAGGAAGAAGCCAGAAAAAGAAGAAAAACCAAAGGAAGAAAAATTACCAACCACAAAAGGCTAGAATCTTAAGATGGAAGGAACTTGAATGGCTTCCACTCTCTTGAGGAAGCTGAATGAGTCTAAACACTCATATCTGATATCTGGCTCCATGAGATAGAAAGATGCAAGAGTTGGACCATTGCATCTCAGCGATGGCAGATGTTCCCCGGTGTTTCCAATGTAAAATAGTGATGCAAAGCAGCTTAAGGAAGCTATTATATGCTGGATGGAAAGGATGGGGAAAAGACAACATAAAGCCATACAATTGAGAAATTCCACCTTGTATTTTACAGGTGATTTGGAATGGAAAAATCATTGGTGTTTTGAGCACGAAGAAGCTGCAACACATGCATACAACATAGACACACCCTGGTGTTTTGTATGACAAGAAGGTGCCACCAAAACCTAAAGGTAAGTTCTACCGAGTGGTGGTCAAACCGACTATGTTGTATGAGGCTGAGTGTTGGCCAGTCAAGAGCTCTCATGTCCAGAAGATGAAGGCAACAGAGATGAGAATGTTGAGATGGATGTGCATGCACACCATGTTAGATAGGATTAGGAATGAAATTATTTCGGACAAGGTTGGTGTGGCCCCTATTGGGACAAGATGCGGGAAGCGAGTTTAGATGGTTTGGACATGTGAGGAGGAGAAGCACAGACGCCCCGATAAGGAGGTGCGGGAGGTTGACATTGGAGGGCCTAAGAGGAGGTAGAGGTAGGGTGAAGAAGAATTGGGGTGAGGTGATTTAGCAAGACATGGTGCAACTATAGCTGACAGAGGACATGACCCTTATAGGAAGGTGGGGAGGTCGAGGATTAGGGTAGTAGGTTAGGTAGTCTAGATTGTTCATACTGTAGTGTTAGTACGTACTCTCGCATTTTGTTGGTATTAGGTTTCTATGACTACATGTCATTTCTTTCATTTTGGGTCATCTTGTTGTTATTAATGTTGTTTTTACATGGCTTCTTGGTGTTGTCTCTTCTTGTTTTTCTTTTCATTAATGTGGTACTTATCCTTTCCTGAGCTGAGAGTCTATTGGAAACAACCTCTCTTCTCCACAAGGTAGTAGGGGTAAGGTCTGCGTACGCTCTGCCTTTTACAGACTCCATGATGTGGGGTTATACTAGGTATTATGTTGCTGTCCACACTCTTCGTAGAAGAAACTACATATATCTTTTTGTAACAGCGCTCTTTGCTCAGTGCGTTCCAAATTGATGAATAAAATTCTTATTACTTCTCAGAAACAAAATGCTATAATTTTGAGACTCAGTTTCGAGGAAACCATGGTGATAGTAAATCAATTTTGGTTTTAGATATGGACAGTTGGTTCATTTATTTAGAGACAAACAAGTTTATATGTTATAGAAGACTTTACGGGCCTTACTGAAAGAAGGGAAGAAACTGTTGGTATAATGATTTGCGTCTCTTCCGATTTGATTTGTCAAAGGGTTTTAATCGACTTGAGAGCTTGGTCTATTCATCCAATTTGGATTTAGTTGTTTTTTGGCATGAATACGGTTGTTAATTAGGCTTTTAACTCCTTGTTTGGCCTTCAATCTTAAAGGATGAGCCCAAGTATCAAAATGCAAACGGTATCTTTTGTCCTGTAAAGGTAATTTGCAACTGTTCATTGAGGTATAATCGTTTGTGTATCATCCTTGCTGATAGACACTGTCTTCAAAAGTTATGAAAAAGGATGTGCGGTAAGGAAGCGTACAGTCACATGGTGCTGAGCTACCTTTAATAGTAATGGTATCCTTTAAGATATCTCCTGGAATTTATCTAAACAGAATGATTGTGTAGAAACCCAATCTGTGTAATATGTGGGACGTAAGTTGACAAGTGTAACTCTATCTCTATTATTTATCTACTTTAGTTGATTTAGTATGATTTTGACCTTGACTAATGTGAATCTTACAATATTATTGCAAAGTGTTGAATGAACCCCAATTTAAACATTTCTTCTGTGTTTAGGGTTCCGGGAAAACACTATTAGCTACAGTAGCTGCTAAATTCGCTGAAGAAAGTGAGGACATCTTGGCACATATGTAAGGATTTGTTTGGCCAATCCCACCAAACCTTCGTTTTCTGTTGGACATCATCTTAACTCCAGTTTGAAGCTTCAGCTTGATCATTCGTGATTCTGTACCAAGGGATGTGGTCTGACTCTTGTTTCTTTCTGCAGAATTTTTTTATCTTGTTCTAAGCTTGCTTTGGAAAAGCCTTCAACCATTCGTCAAACTTTGCTTAGCTATGTTGCTGATGCGTTGGACCATGCACCTTCTGTTGTGGTATTTGATGATCTTGATAGTATTATTGCAGCCTCCTCTGAGCCTGATGCTTCTCAACCTTCTTCCTCATCAGCAGTGCTTGCAGAAAACTTTGCTGATATTATGGATGAATATGAGGTGAGACTTGCCGTTAGAGCTTTAAAGGAGCTACTTTAATATTTACCCAAGGCTTGATTTGTGTTCAATGGTGTTTGAGTCTAAACGAGCTCTATATTGGAACCTCCATGGCCAGCTTGATTTCTGTTCTCGTCTTAGGATATGCGCTAACGCAGTTTCTCTTTCCCATAAAATGATGGAAGGTTATTTGCTTCTGAATGAGGTAGAAATAACACAACTGATGAGAACATTAAGTGGTCGTTTGGTAGAGTGCATTAGAAAAAAGTTGTGCATGCATTAGCTTTGTGTATTAGTAATACCTTGTTTGGTGCCCTTTTTTCAACCTATGTACAGCTAATACAAGCATTAGTTACACACCCTATTGGATTTTATCCTATGTATAGCTAATACATAGCAAACTGGTATTAGCAATACAAAGGTTATTAATACATGCATAAGCTTAGTTAATGATAAAATTGCCCCTTCAAATTTAATGCTTGATTAAAATTCTTTCTACCTGTTTTTCATTAATGTAAATAAGATACGGGTTGACAAATTTGCTTTTTTCTAATTTTTTTTCTACCCCATTTTCTAATATTATTCTTTCAATTAATCATCCCTTCTATTAAAATATCATATTTAATAAATAAATTAAAAGCTAAAAAAGCGCAATTCCTTTTCTAGAAAGTAAAGTACGTTTCTCTACAATCGCGGGATTCTTCCTCTTCATCTCCTGTGAGGCCAATTGCTCCATGGACACACCATCTTGGATCAGTAATTGCACAAGCTCAAACTGTATAACAACAAACCTAGTATAATCTCACAATTGGGGTCTGAGGAGGGTAGTGTGTACGTGGATCTTACCCTTACCTTGAGGGTAGAGAGGCTGTTTCCGATTGACCCTCGACTCAAGGAAAGATGTAATTTTTAATACACCAAAACAAACAGTCGATATTAAATAATCTCGGCATAACTAATACCCGCATAACTAATACCAGCATTACTAATACACTCTATTCAGCTCTATGCTTATACACTCTACCAAACAACCCCTAAGGATTCTGACACAGTGGAATTCACGTGTCTTCCCTAGTTTAATTATGGTGTGACTTTGCTGCCTTCCCATATTATTTTTTCATGAATTTAGTCAAACCTAGAAATTTTCATATTCTTCTATTCGGTGGAATAGTAGAGGTGCGAGTAAGTTCACGTTACCGGTATTAAAAAGAAATCTCTTTCATGCTTGGAGAATATGGTGAAATGCTGGAACAAAGTAGGAGGTAATGTAAGGCAAAAGAAGTGGAAATCTAAGCCTGCTTGCATATGGTGGACTGTGTGGACAGAGAGAAATGCAAGGTGTTTTAAAGATATTGGCAGTCCTATATATAGAATTAAGTCAAACTGTTTTTTGTCGTTGTACTCATGTTGCAAAGAAAATTATGTAGAGGATGCTGAATCTTTACTTGATTTGCTAGGATCACTGTAAAGAATTATAAGTAGTTCTTGTAAGATGAACAAGACTCTGTTTAATTGAACTGTAAATAGAGTGGTCAGCATTTCCTTAATGCTGATGAATATCTGTTACCATTTTCAAAAACAAAAAGAAAAAGATTATGGTAAGTTTCCTTAGCCAAGGGCATTCAAGGTTTGCAATATTATTTGCAACTTCTCTGAGGTTTTGGACTCTTGGGTGATTCATCACAGAGCCTTTTAACTGATACCGCTGTTTCTGTATGTTAAACAGGAAAAGCGGAGGAACACGTGTGGGATCGGCCCAATTGCATTTATTGCTTGTGCACAGTCTCTGACTAATTTACCACAGGGCTTGACCTCTTCTGGTTAGTACTTCATCTTTCAGGGAGAAATCAGTTTTATTATTTATGACAGTTTAAATTGTCTTCCTCTATCTTCAGTACAACTATACTTAATTCTTAATCCTAATGTTTGGTTTTTATTATGGTCAGGGAGGTTTGATTTTCATGTTAAATTGCCTGCACCTGCTACCACAGAGCGTGGTGCCTTGCTAAAACATATAATTCTGAAGCGTTCTTTGCAGTGTTCTGATGACATCTTGCTGGATATAGCATCCAAGTGCGATGGATATGATGCATATGATCTGGTACTTAATTCAGCCCTAAGCTTGGCTAATAACTGACTAAAACAATTTTATATATGAACACTTGCTGCTATCTTGGCCGCGTATGAATAGCTTTTAGCTTGATCTGGAATGAGTAAATCTATCTCTTCCTGCTCTCCCTTCCAGCTAAACATCAACATTCTTTCCTGAAGGTCCCTACCAAAGCAAAACGTTGTTGGTACAATGTTTCTCAATAGTAAATTGAAAGGCCTACTTAGTTGATGTGGTGTCACCTATCTTCTCAACTATTTTCCCTGATTAATTAAGTTGGTTAAGATTGATATTGGGAAAAATAAACATAGCTTACAGGTGACATTAAAGTATGTTCAGGAGAATTGTTAATTTTATCTCAGATGTTAAACTCCAAACATCCGTCCTTCTGCAAACAATAACAACAACAACAACAACAAACCCAGTGTAATCCCACAAGTGGGGTCTGGGGAGGGTAGTGAATACGCAACCTTACCCCCACCTTGAGAAAGTAAAGAGGCCGTTTGCGATCCTGCCTTCTGCAAACAGAGAACTAAAAAGATATTCTCATTTTACTTTTGAAGATACTGAACATGTACATAACATCAACTGTAACTTTAAGGAATGTTGAAGACATAATTAAATAAATAAACATATGCTCTATCTAACAGTTTAAGCTTTTAGATAAGATGGTCACACACTTCAACATAGTATAAGAGCAGGCAAAAAGTCGCGAGTTCGAGTCTCACTGTCACCAACTACAAAAAAGAATGTCCACATGCTTAGGCTCATAAAAAAGAATCAAGCCCGCACGTAAGTGATCGTGTTGAAGACATAATTAAGTAAATAAAAGTACGATCTCTCTTACGGTTTAAGTTTTTAGATGAGATGGTCATAGACTTCAAGAAGGAATAAATGAGCTTGATAGTAGAATTGGGAGCTAGTTTTTCTCTAAAGAGAACACTTCATTTGGTCCTTTGATAAAACAACTTCCTCTTTATTTAGGAATGTGCGGCTATCTAATTGAGAGATGGCTAGTAGTAGACAACTTAGGTTCTGTCTGTACAGAAAAAATTGGAATGAGAAATTTCTCGAGTAGAATGATGAACTTGCGAGCCTACTATTATCATGCATTTTACGGCTTATCTTTTGTTTAGTTGGGACTAGGGGTGGCAAACGGTCGGGTCGGGTCGGATATATGTGGGTCAGAAACTGGTAATGCAGAAAATGGATAAAATATCCGACCTGACCGATATTTAATACGGTAGAAAATGGGTTAACCGCAGATAATATGGATATTCATATTATCCATAGCTTCTTGAATGTGATCATTTTTGGGAGAACTCCTAGTCTCCCCAACTGGAGGAACCCCTAATTCGAGTCTTTGTAAATGTAAAATTTAAACGCATTGGTTATCCATTTTTAAGTGGACAATATGGCTCTTTCTTTTTTTTTTTTTTTTTTTTTTTTTTTTTTTTNGTGGGTTTCGAACTTGAGACCTTGAAAGGGAGCAAACCCCAAGGCTCAAGTCAATTGCCACCCGGCCAACCCCTGAGGGTTTAAGTGGACAATATGGTTATTATCAATATTGAACCCATTCTTAAAAAATTCACTATTCAACCTATTTTAATGGATAATATGGATGGCTAACTGTTTGTTTTATCCATTTTGCTACCACCAGTTGGGACGTACCATTCCATTGACGTGGTTGGGCCCAAAAATTCCATCTCAATTTTGGGGGATCACGAAGTAGCTGACTTTTTCTGCAAAACTTAATTGACTCTTACTACAGAAAGTACTTCAAATTCATACTCGTCTATGATTTTTTTTTTTGGGAAAAAGAAGTGCAGCATAGATGTGATAGTTTTCACTGAATTGTACAACTGGGAGAGGGGGGGGGGGGGGGGGGGGGGGGGGAAGAAGGGGAGAAAAGAAAACAAGCACACCTGTATCTTTCTTAAACTCAAGAAGTCACCCTGTGAATTCTCTAGGAGACATCCACAAACCTGAGTTTTTATGAGATGTAACTTGCTTTTCAAACTATGAGTACCCTATAGTAGGTTTTATCACCTTTTCTTCACTTCGTAAATGATTAATAACAAGGTTCAATTTCTATACCTCCTTGAATGCACTATTATGCACTCCTGCATTTTGTCTGATGTAGATGATGACTATTTGAGTATTCCAAAGGATTCTATGTATTGGCCACCTTGTACAGAGAGCCTAGTTATATTCCTACACATGTATCTGCATCTAGTGGTGCTTAACTTACAGCTGACTGCTGATGCCACTCGACCATTTGCTCCAACCTTGGTGGGCAGGATTATTCGACACATGGCTTGTATGTTGTAGCAGGGTGCCCCATACATTGATTGAGTTGTGAGTAAACCTACTGTTATAAAAAGAAGACAACTTAATAAAAACATGTGAATAAACATCTCACATTTTAGCCAAAGTAAAGACAGAGTAAATAATCTACATTGATTTTAGCAAATTAAGTGAATAAAAGTAATTAGTAGAATTGTACTTTAGCAAAGTCGAAAAATAAGATTAAAACTACTTGTGGAAAGTTGTTAAATACTTTAACAAGAATCTGTTAAAATTGGTGAAAATTTACCCATTCAATCTGTATTATCCGAAGCATAAAAATATATAAAGGTTGCTATGCAAGAATAAATTATTAGGTGATCAGTGAACTATTTCCTTTTGGTGAGTAGTCTAACAATTGGTCCACGTATGTTTATATTTCGTTATATCATGTACGAACATTTGTTTTTTTCCTTATATTCCTACTCGTGGTCGGATAGAGAATCAGTACAACTGCGATAGAGAATCAGTACAGCTGCCCCCCTCTATTCTACTGTCTAAACAGCAATAAGCATCTGTTAGAAAGTTTTGTGGGCGAGCATTTCAACTTGAAAATGGCGATCAGAAAGATGTATTTAGACATTTTTTTTGGTTTAACCATCCCACATCAGGAGCCCACTGTATCCGGCGGTAGAAAGGCCACTATGTGGTGTTTAAGTGCTCCGTACCGAAGGGGATTCCGTTTCCAGGGCTCAATGCCAAGACTTCTGGTAAGGATGGAGGAACCTTTACAACTTCATCACGTCCTTTGGTGGTGAAGTATTTGTACTTCATAGACTGTATAGTAGCTGCTGAAAAGAAAACTTTAGTATTGTCCATTTCTTAGTTGTATCATATATCTAGATGATTAGTGTCCTACAGTTTTGTGTTAAAGGATAGAGGAACGTTTACCATTTCACCACACCCCTTGGTGGTGAAGTATTTGTACTTTATAGACTGTAAAGTAGCTTCCAAACAGAAAGCTTTAATATTGTCCATTTTTTAGTTGTATCATATATCTCGATGATTAATGTTCTAAAGTTGTATTTCTTAGAAGTCGTCAGTTGAAAATATAATTTTCGTATGAAACTTTGTTATTTGTGTTCTGGTCATAAGTTGATGGAGTTTCTGATTTTCTTTCTTTGGCTACCAGAGGAACACTTACATTTATGCTGGGTTTCATTTTATTTCAGGAAATACTGGTTGATAGGTCTGTTCATGCTGCAACTGGCCGCTTTTTTACTAGTGATTTGGGTATTGGAAGACAGGAAAAACCTCTTTTACTTAAGGATGATTTCCTACGTGCCATGCATGAGTTTGTTCCAGTGGCAATGCGTGACATCACTAAACCGGCTGCCGATGGTGGTCGGTCTGGTTGGGAGGATGTTGGAGGTCTTAATGACATCCGGAATGCTATTATAGAGGTAAATGTATATTTTCTGCTTTTTGGGGTTGAATATTACTGCTGTACTAATTAATGTTTTTGTTGTTCATTGGATGAGACATTGATGTACATTTTAAACAAGCAGTTATTTATTTTATGTCTATGCATCGGCTCATGATTTCTGTTCCCCTTTTATGTTTTCCTCTTCTTTTCTCTGCTTGTATGGAACATGCAAAGTAGATCGTGCACTTGTCGTTTGACCTGTTGGTCCTAAGCAATGTCTTGCGCGAAGCGACCCACTTAGAAAAAGCTTCCCTTTATGTTAGGGGAGCACTAAAAATGCAACTTCGATAGGATGCAGGATTTGCATTATCAACATTCATTTGGCACATGGAGGTTAATTTGATCCTCCTTTTTCTTTCAAAACTTTTTTTTTTTGAATAGGTAACATATTTTGTATATTAATAAAAGACTTTGGATTCTAATAAATACTTTGTATACTCTTTTAATTATTGAGTTAAAAATTGCTCCCACTGAAGGTGTGGATATGGCAATTTTAAATTATATGCTGGATATAAGAGAGAAAGGAAGTGGACTTCAAAGTTTTTACAAAGTCATTTTGTTTCTAATATGATGAGAGAGAAACCTGAAGGTAAATGCTTTTTGCCCTTGGACCCATGATTTATACTCCATATTTTATTTCTTTTGATCATTTTAGACTCTACCTTCCAACAATCAGAAGAAATATGATAATCCATTCAGCATTTTATCAATATAAATTATTCTTTCACATTTGCACTGTTTTCTTCTGTTCTTTTTCCATCTCTCCTTTCCATAACCATTAAGAAACTTGCTGATGGCGACATCTATATTGGCTTTCCGGCATGATTAACGATGATAAGGTAAATAAGTTTATTAAAATTGGGAAAAGCTCCCATATACAAGAGGTATACGGAAAAGTAGTGACTCTACATCAAAACATGATTCTCTACAAAAGACACCCAGTCATCTGTACAAATAGGAAGCTCATGGGTGCACTAAAAGCAATTAAAGATATGAGGCTACTCCTCAAATATACAAAATCATTTTCAATATTCCTCGAATATACAAAATCATTTTCAATCTCCTCAAAGGCTCTCCTATGTCTCTCCCTCCGTACAACCCACATTAGAGCTAAGGAGGCAACTTCTCATGCCATTGGTCTTCTTTTCCCTCTGGTTGAATGGTTATACTTTGCCTATATTATTGTGTTTGCTTCAATGAAGGCAGGCAATAGTTATTACTCATGTAGTGGGTTAGAAACATCAACTATTAATTGGCTTGTCAGCTTGTCAGAGAGATGGAATACCAGACACTCTAGAATAACTTTAGCTTGCGCTCCTTTCTTTGTTTCATGAGCTTGTTGGGGCTTCTATTCTTTTTGTCTTGTTTCGTTATGTAACTTAGTTACTCATCTTCTATGTCCAAGTATGCTATCATTCAGCAAATATGGATGAACATCCTTGATAGTGAATGATGATAAATGGTTGTAAACCCCTTTGAAGTATGTATTAAGTTGTATGGGTGTTTAGCTAAACAAAAATCATGTTCTTGGGTTTGCATGTGCTTTACTTAAAGGTTCTCTTTTATATTTCATATCAACTTTAGCTTGGATCAATTTGTTCAGCATATCAAGTTCCTGTTTTTGCTGCTGTCAGATGATTGAGTTGCCATCCAAATTTCCAAATATATTTGCACAAGCTCCTCTAAGGATGCGGTCCAATGTTCTGTTGTATGGTCCCCCTGGTTGTGGCAAAACACACATTGTCGGTGCTGCAGCTGCTGCATGCTCACTAAGATTTATCTCAGTCAAAGGTCCTGAGCTGCTGAATAAATACATTGGTGCTTCTGAGCAAGCTGTAAGAGAATTTACAACTTTTCCTCTTCCCCTAGAACATCTTGTTATTATGATGATGCCAACCCCCCCCAACCAAAAAAAATACCAAAAAGAAAAAGAAGAAAGGAAAAATCAATAAATAAATTAAACATCAAGACAGAATTTGGAATATCAATCTTCTCGGATTGCTCTCATGTCTCATCCCCATCCCAACCCACCTCGCAGAAGGTTGGTTGCTTTAAGTTCAAGTAAGGTCAAACTGGACAAGTAAACCTTGTCTTTCCTAATCATGACCACAATAACTTAAAACTTAAGTAAACTTAAGAGATAGATGGAGGACTGTCCCTGCATGTATATGGTGGACAATCTGGAAGGAGAGGAATTCTAGATGTTTTGAGGATAGTAACAATTCAATACAGAAGATCAAAATGAATATTGTTCTACTTTTCTATTTTTGGTGTAAACAAAAGTGGCCAGAAGATACTGTATCGATCCTAGAAGTCCTAGAATACTGCTAGGATTGTAGGCCAGTANGGTCTTATAAATGTTCTGTAAATCTAGTAGCTATCTGAAGACCAAATTGTCAACTCCCTACATCCTAGTTTTTAGCTTTTCTTGGAGCTTTTGGATTGTTCATGCTAATTATTTTGTTTTAGGTACGAGATATATTCTCAAAAGCAGCAGCAGCAGCACCATGCCTTCTATTTTTTGATGAATTTGATTCTATCGCGCCAAAGAGAGGGCACGACAACACTGGTGTTACTGATAGAGTTGTTAATCAGGTTATTTCTTGTCCATATCTTTTGTTGTTTCCATCCTCCTTTTACCTTGCATAATTTTCATTTTTGTTCAATTAATGCAGTTTCTTACTGAATTGGATGGTGTTGAAGTGTTAACGGGTGTGTTTGTATTTGCTGCTACAAGGTTAGCGTCAGATGGGCTTTGTTTACTATTCCTTTCAAGTTTTTGCCTTCACTTGCATGTGGTACACGTATTTCATCCGTTGGCACTTTGGTCGGTTCTTGGCCTAGTCAGTGATTGAGCATATATGCAGCCTTGTTATTTTTTTGAATTTTGTACTACTAGATAGTAATCAATGCAGGTTGAAACAGACACACATAAATGCATGGGATGGAGAGTGCATCAGTTAATTTCCAGATTTATTGCCATTGAAGTCTTGAACATTCATTGAATTTTCCTTAATTGCTAGGTTGGAAATTGTTACCCTAAGAGATGAACCACTGGGGAGAGGGGAGTTTATAGAACAAAGGCATTCTTTAATCTTTTCTCTTCAATCTTAAGCAGGGACTGGTCATTGGAAAAAAGAAAAAAATTCTTTATTTATTCAAGCAGTCATTTTACAATGCCACTAATGCAATGGAATGTTTTTTAAATATAGCTTTATATTTTTGATATAGTAGTAGGCACAGAACTCAGAAGTATAGGAAAAATTGAGATTTGGAAATTTCTTTCTGATACTCTCCTACTCTATAAAAGCTAATGGTGCCTCACATAATAAAAAGGAAAAAAAAAGGCCAGAAACAACTGCTTGAAAGAACTTGGTTAATATATTTATTTATTGTTTCTCTGTTGAACATCTTTTTTGAGGAGATTATGAAGAGCAAGGGGTCGTGTCCAGCTTAGGTGGTCCAAAAGTTTGTAATGCTTTAAAGATCAAGCTAGAGTCTTCCAACTTGGTATCCCTCTTTACCATGTTGAGGTTATCGGTTCTAGGCAATCTCATGCGTGTCACTGAAATGGCAAAATACACACGGATATATTTGAATAGGTGTTTACGTGAGTGCTCGAGCACAGGCGAAGACATCTAAAATATTCTATTGACCTATAATTATTTATCTAATAATATTTGTCTTCCTTTTACTTGTAAAAAGAAACTAACATCATCTGTCCTCCTTTTAGTTGTGGAATAGGAGATTGGGGGTTGACAGCGTTATCTCTGTGACATACAAATTGGCATGCCTGCACTCCTTGCCTTTGAGTCTTTGAGTGTGAATACTACATGCAACTCATTCTACATGGTATTTGTATAGACCTAATGAAATGCCTGTGAGAATATCTCTACTGGAAAGTAATTCTAGTCTCATGAATTTCTTTCCTTTTTGACCTAATGACATTTAGTTTTAAAGGTACATCAAGTACCTATGTCTGAATGATGGAATTGAATTCATTACTACATTGTTGTGTGGTGTTCTTGTGGAATAGTTAACGGCCGATGGATAAAACTTGTAGCCTAATTCCCTGCCCCTGTACTGTTAAGGTTGTCTAATCATAATGCTATACCTCTGCATTTTACTGAATAATTGATCCTTTATGAAGAAGAATTCATTAGCCTTCTTTTCTGTGGAAGAATACGACGATGCAATTTCTCTGATCAAGTTTGACCTTTCCTGTCTTCATTTTTAAGCAGTAGACCGGACTTGCTTGATGCTGCACTTTTGCGACCTGGAAGGCTGGATCGCCTTCTCTTCTGTGATTTTCCTTCACAGCGTGAGAGGTTGGAGATTCTTTCAGTTCTATCGAGAAAAGTAAGTCTTATTCTGATTGGGACACTTCTTTCAATCAATGTCAGAGATGTTATAATATGTGGATAATGAGGAGGAGGTGTGGGATGTGTCTTTCCAGATTAGTTTTTGCCTTTTCCCCATTCAACTACATGGTAATGGGCTTGAGTTGGTTGGATTTCTCATATTTGCCGGAGAAACTGTGGCTGAACTCAAAGAATAACCTGACAGTACAAATGGATTTTACGAAGGAAAGATCTCATTTGTTTCATTTGGGGCAAAGGAATGTAGGATACATAGTACTATATTAGGTAACTATTAGGTTATGCTAAAATTTAGGTTTCCCAAGGTCACCCATTTCCATGTCCCCAAAGTCACCCATTTCCTTGTTCTTCCAATTTTGACTCAGGCTTCCTTGGAGTTAGAGTGAACGGTCTTTAACAATCTTGGTCTATATTGCGCGGACTCTCCAAATATGCTGCTGTACCCGTGTCAGATCCTTCGTAAATGCACTGATTTTGGAAGATCTGACACGCACCTGGTGACCTTTTTGGAGAGTCCGAGTAACATAGGTCTTGGTTCCTTCTTATCTTCGCAAAGTGACAATATAACAGCGAAGTGTTTGTTAAATCGTTTTAAAGAAATGGTAGGAGGGAAAAATGATCATTCCTATGAGTAATTTTGGGTGGTATCAAGACATTTTGGATAAATTTCTAACCAGTAAAGCTTTTGCTTTGACGATGGTCCGCATATTAAAATTTTAAGTATACTTTTATTTGAATGAAGACAGTAACTGCTTTACTTGCTTAAATGCAGTTACCATTGGAAAGTGATGTCGATTTGGATGGCGTAGCTCGTTTGACAGAAGGATTCAGTGGAGCTGACCTCCAAGCACTTCTCTCTGATGCACAGCTTGAGGCTGTCCATGATCTTCTAGATAGTGAAAATGTCGGCAAGCCTGAGAAGAAGCCAGTCATCTCTGATGCTCTCCTGAAATCTATTGCATCCAAGGCAAAACCATCTGTTTCTGATGCTGAAAAGCAGCGATTATATGACATCTACAGTCAGTTTTTGGATGCAAAAAGATCAGTGGCTGCACAGGTGCGGTGTTCTTTGCTCAAAGCTGGAGTGGCATATGATTTACCTCCCTCTATCGCTTGCTAGTATGATAACCTTTTCTATTGTTTGGTATAGCTAACCTCCATTCAACCATGTTTATTTACAGTCAAGAGAAGCAAAAGGAAAAAGAGCAACCCTCGCTTAACGATTGACTGCTACTCGAGCTCTATGTGCAAGAGCTTGCTAAAGACACACTAGTGACTAGCCTGATCACTTGCAGTAGCTGCATTTTGGGTGGAGTTTGTAATGCCACTATCCCTTCTGTCATTTATAGTTAGAAATATCTTGTTGTAGCATCAGTCTTTCCCATGTTTGGGAAAGTTGAAAGAGAAAACTTACATTTATCTGCCCGATTCTCAGTGTTATTGGGTATTCGTCTTAGTTTTAGGAGGAGCCCATGTCAAATTAGTGAGTGATTCTTACCGTAGATTTTTCTTCTGGACAACTGAAATGCCTCTGCAAAGAAAAACTCTGCAATAATGAAACACAAGTGGCTTCTATCTGTTTCAGCTTTTCCCCCAAGAAAAATGATGAGATCTTCTGCAAAAGTTAGAAGCACAAAAAAATAAATTGAGTAGTTGAAGAGTTGGATAATCAATTTTATTTTCAAACGAGTTCGAAGTTTGATTCCCTCATTTGTTTTATTCTCAGTAGGAATGAAATTAATTCAATCCAGTCTAATTCATCACTTAAACATATGGGTTTTGGAATTTAGCTTGTACGACTATGGCGTATTTATAAAATCTTTGTATGTGCGGACTCTATGTAATAGGTATCAGAAAATACATATCTCAAAATATTTAGGCAAATAATGCATAATCTCTGTCAATTAGGTACCACATATTCTTTTTTATTCTGTTGATACAAAAATAATCTATATTATTATATAAGCATGAATACAATGTCGGTTTACAAAAATAACCTTATAATATTAAGCATAATAACTCATAATAAAAGGATATAGTCGAAGTTCTAGATATTAGCCTTATAATCCTATTAGTTTAGGACATAATACTACACGTTAGGAATCCTACATGATTACCTTTTGGAATTCTATTAGTGTCACGACCCGAAATTTCCACCGTCGGGACCATGATGGCGCCTAACATCATACTTTCCAGGCAAGCCAATGTTAGAGGTTATTTAGCCAATTCTTTCTATTTTTAGTGATTATCGGTAAACAAACAAAATAAAACGAAATAAACGTGAAGCTATATATAACTTTATTTACATGTTATTTCTACCCAGAATCCGGAGTCACAATTCACAAAACGTACTAAGATTTTCTACAAACATTTGTCCGAAAGAAATTACAACTGTTTGTGAAGTAAAGTAAAACAGTAAGTATACAAGTGTAGAAGGGGACGCCAGGGCCTGCGGACGCAGCAGGTCTACCGTGGGTCTCCTAGCTGTATAATTTGCAGCCAACCTCTCGATCAGCCACTACCTGCTCCAAAATTTGCACAGGAAGTGCAGAGTGCAGTATCGGTACAACCGACCCCATGTACTAATAAGTACCGAGCTTAACCTCGACCAAGGAGTGACGTGACTACGGCGGGACACTCACAATATAAGCTGCATATAGTGAATAATAAGACAGAAAAGAAAGCTAAATAACGTAAAAGCAGTAACTTTTGCAAGGAATAAATACAAAACCTTACGTGTTTCATCAGTATTCAACTATAACCAATCCTAAAGTGAAATGCAAAATTACCGGACAATTTACAAAGTCAAAGAAAGAACGTAAACACATAAACTGTTGCGGCGCGCAACCCGATCCTACCGTACATATCATAATCCTCCCTTATTTTTTTCTTAATATCATAAATAACAAAATATAGATAAAATGTTGCGGCGTGCAACCCGATCCCACTATATCATAATAAACACAATCACAGTTCACCCTTATATCACCACATTCCACCCTTATTACACCTGTTGCGGCGTGCAACCCGATCCCACCGTATAATAGTAATTCACCCTATTCCTCCTCAATATTTCACCCTTATTCCACCTGTTGTGGCGTGCAACCGATCCCACCGTATAATAGCAATTCACCCTTATTCCTCCTCAATATTTCACCCTTATTCTACCTGTTGCGGCGTGCAACCTGATCCCACCATATTCATATCAATTACACATGAAATATAGAAATTTCACAAATTAACACAAGACCCTTCTCAATTCTTAAACTTCAGAACATGGCAAATGAAAAGCTTGTACCCAATGATATTTTACACAAGTAATACTACTTAGCGAGACCAAACCAGAATATCACAAAAATACCGATAAGAACAACTTAAGCAAGTAATGAGGAGCAATGAATCTACGGGATAACAAATGTCTTCAACAAGGGGAACACAATATCTAACATGTAGCAATTAGGCATGGAGTTACAAGTAGGCATGTAACAATTAAACCAGGGAAGAAACAATATAAAGAGAACGAAAAGAAGCAGGCAAAACAGATAAATTGGTGGCGCATAAGTACTCGTCACCTCACATATACGCCGCTCACATGATTTTTCATATAGCAATTAACGCAAAGATCCCTATTCCCTCAAGTCAAGGTTAGACACAACACTTACGTCGATCCACCGGTCACTCACTGCTCAATTACCGCTTTTCCTCTAGATTCCACCTCCAAACCACTCGTATCTAGCCATAATTAACTTACTAACATCAAATATTGTTAAATAAATCAAATTACAATGCATAAATTTAGGTTTCCCAAACTTTCCCCCAAAAGTCAAAAAATTGACCCCGGGCCCGCTTGGTCAAAACTTGAGGTTCGAACAAAAATTCATTCACCCATTCACCCCCAAGCCTGAATATGCAATTAGTTTTGAAATCCGACCCCAAATAGAGGTTTAAATCCCAATTTCTCAAAAATCCCTAATTCTACCCAAACCCCCAATTTCTACCATGGAAATCCTATATTTTTGGTTGAAAATTCATGGAATGTATTAGGTAATTGAAAGAAAGTAGGTTAGAATCACTTACCAAAAGTTGGGGAAGAAACTCTTGTGGAAGAATCGCCTCTAGGTCTCTTAGTTTTGAAAATTTGAAAGAAATGGCCAATTCCCGAATCTAATTCTGTCTTTAATAGCTGGACGACAGTGTTCATCACGATCGCCTGAACTGTGTCACGTTCGTGAAGAGCTACGTCTAGGAGACTTACGCGATCGTGAAACTCCCATCGCGTTCGTGAAGGCTATGCCCCCTAGCCTTTGCGTTCGTGAGTCCTTGTTCGCGTTCGCGATGAAGAGCTATTGGCCCCTTTCCCCAGGTCCCAAACGCTATGCGTTCGCGTTGAGCTGGCCGGGATCTCGAAAGGTAAAATTTCTCCCAGCCTAGATCTCCTTCGCGATCACAAGAGTGATTACGCGATCGCGAAGTACAATGCACCAGACACCAGATACAACATTCTCACACCAGATTTTCCTAAGTCCAAACATCCCGTAGCCTATCCGAAACTCACCCGAGCCCTTGGGGATCCAAACCAAATATGCACATAAGTCTAAAAATATCATACGGACTTGCTCGCGTGATCAAATCGCCAAAATAACACATAAAACTACGAATTTAACACCAAATTGAATGAAATTTTCAAGAAAGCTTTAAAATTTCTATATTCACAACCGAGCGTCCGAATCACGTCAAACTGACTCTGTTTCTTACCAAACTTCACAGATAAGTTGTAAATAATATATTGAACTTGTACGGGCTCCGGAACTAAAATACAGGCCCGGTATCAATAAGGCCAAACATCAATAGATTCTTAAATCCATTTAAGTTTTCAGACTTTTAATTCTCAACAAAAATTCATAACTCAAGCTAGGGACCTCAGAATTTGATTTCGGGTATAGGTCCTTGTCACGACCCCAAATCCTAAGCCGGCTGTGATGGCGCCTATCATGGAACTAGGCTAGCCAACCATTTCAGATTATCAATATATTTCATAATTTCCCAAAATTAGTAGATTTTAAAATAGCAGAATGAGATGAAGAAATTATACACTTCCCCAAAACTTGGAGTTAACTGTCATGAGAATCTAAGACTGTAAATACAATGTACAATATAGTGACTTGCTACAACAAAAGTCTGAGGTACAAAAGACAAAAAAAAACTATGATCTGAGGGAAGGAAATGAGGTGAGCTGGGGACGCTGAGCAGCTACCTCGATCCTCGAACAACTCTAAGCTCGTCCGGAAATCAACTAGTGAGATGGTCCGGTACCTGGATCTTCACACTGAGGTGCAGGGAGTAACGTGAGTACGCCAACTCAGTAAGTAATCAAAGTAACCAAAAACTTGAGTGTAGTGACGAGCATTTAAATCATGTCAATCCATATAATAAATAACTGTAGAAATGAATAAATCAAGTCAGGAATATACAATTCCAAATATTTCATAAAACTCCGGTTTCCATTTAAAAATCTCGTATAAAAGCATTTATCCAACATTTATGATCAGAGGCTTAGTGTAAAGAAAAGTGAAAACATCATTTTCATAAAATATAAGCCACTCGGGCACAATATCGCTCACAATAAAGCATCTCGGGCAAGCCTCTCAGTCACTCGTGACTCCACTATCAGTATCTCATGCTCACTTAAACACTCGTACTCAGCAAGTACCATGAATACACACAACTGCTGTGGCGGGCAGCCCGCTCCACTACATATATATATATAT
>ML333494.1:0-14647 GCA_005239505.1 Nicotiana paniculata
TGGCGTTTCAGCCCTAACGCTTGGCTAACGCCAGGGTAGGGCTGGCGTTTCATCCCTAACGCCAGGTAGGGCTGGTTGTTTGGCTCTGTCGCCCGGCTATCGCCAGGGTGTCTCCTTTCGCGTATTTTTCGACGTATTTGCATCCTATTAGCTCCGTTTCCATCTCCACTTCACCTACAAATGAAATAAACTCCATTAAGCACATAACAAGTGTAATTTTATCATTAATGTGCATAAAATGTAAGGTATATCACATGTTAAACTATGCAATTTAGTCTCGCATCAGGTCACAAGCACGCTAGCTGCATAATACCATCCTGGGGAGACTGATAAGTGCAAAAGCCCAAGTACGACTGAGGTGCGATATATATGTACACTTTGGATCTCAAGAGCTATCCTGCTCATATAACATCATCACTACACGGAGATCTCAACTCATAAGAAGTTATCAAGACGTTTCACAACTCACACGGCACAATCATAAGATCACATGAATTTGACGAAGACGGAACAACATCTGTTGTTCTAGTACCTTACCATGAAAAACGCTCTACTGAAATGAACATGCCTGGCTCGTACGGAGCCTATAATCATATCTAAATCCATCCACAAACATCAAGTCTACCTTGCTCGCACCAAACTACGCTAATAGCTTTACCTGGGTCCACATTAACTCACTTCCTCTCATAATATGCAAGAACAACCATCATAGCCGGGACAAACACCCCATAATCCACAACCAAATGAACTGAACGCCTCTCAGGCATAACTTCTCAAATACACAACATTGCACTTCTTTATACTCCGTCCAAATCTTAAATCCATCAAGTGACTACATGTCACACTTATACAATCTTTTCGCGGTCATGCTTCCACGACCTTCCACACAAGGCAACAAGACACCTCAAGAACCCATGACCAGGGTACAAAGCCTCTTCCACCGAATATCAATCTCAAGTGACACTGAAGATAACACCAGCTTACTCTAAACTTTCGAATCTCTTTTTCTTTCTCTTCCGACCTTATGACTTCCTTATTAACAACGAACTGCAATATTCGATAGGCTGCCCGCAGAAAGGAAAGAGTTTACCGACCGCATAACAATTCATTCTTGTGTTTAGCGCGTGGGCCCATGTCTCCCGAACGATCATAGTACATATTGCTTACCGCAGCTAACATGCCAATATGAGGTAGTGCAAGAATTTCGTCATAGCTGCTGAACCATCATTAGGGTGAACACTTCATCATATAGAAACCTTTCACTTAACTCAATTCAACAGTATCATCTCAACACACGAGTGAATTCTCACTATCACCCAACATGAAAATCCTTAAGCAGTAGTCTATACCATTATAACCCTTCCGGGATCCGCCTATACCTGACAAGCCATAGCACTCAAATGCTTCCACATGGAATCCATTACGACGGCCGACAAGCCCCGCACACACCGGCACAAACCACATGCATAACTTAATCACATCAAAGGAACCGATCACTGCTGTAAATGTTCCATTTCAACCATGGCTAATCAATCTATTTGGTTTTATCATCTTCATTTGCCTCAGAAATTATAGCAACTTCCTTCAACTCGTAGCAACTCAACCCTCACTCATCCCGAGCGACCTTGATTCACGAGACTATGCCGCCTAAATCCCGCAACCCGCCTCATACCCTCCTGATAATCTTTCTACAATCCAAAGTTTATTTCTCTCACCCCTCCAATACTATCCTGCACACTAAAACATATCATAGAACATTCCAACCATATTCCTTTTCTCAGAATTTACTCTGCAAAAGCTCGATTCTCGATCATACTGCTGCCTGAAACTCTTAAACGCCGCATTCTTAACTTTTGAACTCACTAGGACCGCTATTGAGAGTCACCCACTCTGACTGGTCCCGAATACAATCAACTCCAAGGATCTTCTAGCACATGAACACCCTTTCCCTTGCAGCACATGACTGAGTCACTATCCCTGACAACTCAACTATGCTTTAAGCAAAATTCTTAATCTTCCAAAGCCTAACCCTGGCCCGACAAGGCCAACTTTTGCACACACTCATCAAATCCCACGCACAATCACCATTTTACTCCTTTCTCTTTAGCTGTAATAACTTGCCACCACGCCGACAATCCACAACCCCATGATAACACAATCCTTCAACCCAACTGCAGATGGTGGGACTCCCTCACTTAGCCCGAAGCTACTCCTTGCACCATTCTAGACCCTGCCGAGATCCTTTCTCCTTTGATACACGATCTTGCCCCACCAATCCGTACAATTCCTCCAAATTCTCTTGCCAGCACTCCCTAAATATTCAAACTCTCTAGCATCATTCACACACTCTACCTCCTACCGAATAGCCACTAGAACCTCTCACAGAGACTTGCCAACCATGCCACTGCTAACCTATTCACAGGAGATAACCCACCTGTGGAAATCACCCGCGGTCACCTTCCAACGACGTTGAAATGCACGCTCTCTGCAACTTCAATACCCTATCCTACGCCCTGCTTCATTTACCAACTTTACTAGTCCGTCCGCTCCTTATGGACATCTATTAAATGCGCGACAATATGTTGAAATTCCAAGCTATGCTGCCGCTCCCGCACTTTGCGGCTGCTCGACTTCCGCTTCTTACACCTGGCCTCCTAGAAAAGGAACCACCGCCTAGCCTCACTTCAGGACCATTCTCTATAGCTCTCAAACCAGTAGATCGCCACGACTTCAAGCTCTCCGAAGAGCACCTTTCTCTAGTTGCCTTTATCATCAACACTTATCCGGTACTGAACCACCACACTTCACGGTCTCTGTCAACCACATTTTTCAATACTTCTTCTCAATACTCTGACCCCACGCAACCGAAGAAACCATAACACCGACAAACTTAGCACATTCCATTCGATCAATGACGATGACTTCACGTCACAGGTGCATATCCCACCTCACTTGAAGACACCAATTCTTACTACTTTATCAACCCCAACCAGACCATTCTTAACCCAAATGCCTTTCCTCTGCCGGAACTAAAATACCGAAATCTCGAAATCACACTCTGAGAAGATCTCCCTTCAAACCATTCATCACCCCCTACATATGGGTAAGCATTCTATCATCATATCGACATCGCGCGACAACCAATCTCAAGCATCATCACTACATGAGCATAGCCTTAAGGCTCTCAAAAAAACAACTACTGAGCTGAAACAACATATTATTCCCTTGCAGGGCCATAACAACAGCCCCAACCAATTACACATTGAAACATCTCGACTTACATCCGTAGCACCATTTCAATTCCTCAAATTCCTGATTCATAGCAAGCGCTTCAAGACGTGTAATATTGAATAGTAATGAACATAGGTATAAGCCTCAAAGGAATCAAATCGCACGATGAGGAATCAAGAAGGGAAGTACTCCTAACAGCCCTGTATCCTCTCGAAGATAAGTACAGACGTCTCTGTATCGATCTGCAAGACTCTACTACACTTGCTCATGACTCGTGAGACCTAAGGGGACCTAGCGCTCTGATACCATGTTGTCACGACCCAAACTCCCTAAGGTCGTGATGGCGCCGAACATCATTGTCAGGCAAGCCAATAACTAATTAATTGAAATAAATTTCTGGTTTTAACATTTATGAAAAACATTTCCTTTCACTTTATTACATATTAACCAAATAAAATCTGTTAATTTAAAAACAATGGTTTGAATACTACACCGTAGCAAATATATCCCAACACACCCCAGAACCCGGTGTCACAAGTACATGAGCAATTTCTAAGAATTTATACAATCATTACAAAGCTTTTCCGAAATACAAGTTGGACAAGGAATAAAAATGAAAATAAATACAGTACGAGGGAGATTCTGTCAGCTGCGGATCGCCTCTGGATAATGCAGCTCGCCTAAGTCTCCGAATCCTCCACATTGATAGGAAATACATATGCAATAAAATGCACAACAAGTGTAGCATGAGTACAAAAATAACGTGTACTCAGTAAGTCGCCCGCCTTACCTCAGAGAGGTAGTGACGAGAGGTCGAATTAGACACTCACTAGGGTCTAACAATTTATTTAACAGCATAAGATGAACATGATAGGCATGTAAAGGTAGTAAAGCAGCATATATAAGGCACTAAAATCCAAGTAAATACTGGAAGCAAACAAACAGTTACCACTTTCTCATTATTTTCCCAAATATCTTAAATAAACAATTTCCTCTTTGTTTTCCCCCAAATATCATAAATCCACAATCCCTTCTTTATTTTCCCCCAAATATCTTATCACTTCAAAAATCATGAAAAAATATTTAACAATTTAGCATGCGCATACGGGATAAGGACAACCGGCCTGAGCCATCACAATAATCATCTATGTGCACTGCCGAGTGTCGAACGGCCCGAACCATAATATTTCTTTCAATCTCGCCGTGGCGTAAGACCCGTTTGCATGAGAGTGGGGGAAATAACACTACGCTCGCAGAATGTAATTGCGAAGTGGTCACATGCAGACATGCAAAATCAACAATCCACCCCGAATGCGTCGGGAACACAAATACTCAAGTAAATGACTGATTTCTCTTTTAAAAACCATAAAATAGTACTTAAATCCTTTTTCAAAATTCACTTGCCAAGTTTTATTTATAATGTCTAATAATACAACCTTATTCGAAAATACAATTGCCCGCGACGGAAATAAATTCTCTTTTTAGATGCTTAAGAAAATAAACTCTAATCTTCTTTACTCATTCAATTACAACTTCAATTATATTAGCAGTCTAATATTACAGAAAAGATCACAGGTACAACATGTAAGGCGTGCTAGTGGGTCCTAGGCTACCCAGACATGGCATAATAGTAGCTACACACGGACTCCCGTCACCTCGTGCGTACGTAGCCCCAGCAGATAGTAACACATACTTAATTAGTTCACTTAGGGGGACAATTCCCCCTCACAAAGTTAGAAAGGACACTTACCTCGCTCCGAGATTTCATATCCGGCCTCCAAGCCCTTCCGATGACTCCAAACGGACGCACAACACCCCAAAACTATCCAAACAACGACAACCCAATGGAAATATACTCTAATATTGCAACAACTCCAAATGATATAATTTCCCAACCCCGCTTAGTAAAATGACCAAAATGCCCTCGGGCCCACGTGCCCGGAATCTAAAATTTCTCGAAGATATATTCTACCCATAGACTTATTAACTCAAATATACAATTTCCTCAAATATTCATGCTCAATTCGTGGCTAAAAATCCAAATTTCCATTTTCTAGGTTTCTTTAAGATTCTCCAAATTTCCAATCAATTTCCATGCCTAATCCATGCATATAATCTTGTATTTAACTTAGAAGCATGAAGGAGTTACTTACCTTGACATTGCATGAAGAAATCCTCTCTTTAAAGCCTTCCAAGATCGCCTAAGCCAAACAAGAAATGAAGAAATAGCCAATAATTCACGGTTTAAAAACATTCTGCCCAGCCTCGATTCCGCACATGCGCTCCCGCAGGTGCGACCAATCTCCCGCACCTGCGGCAGCCTCAATCCAGCCCAAAATTGCACAGCACCCTCTGTTCTGCGTCTTCGCAGGTGCGGAAATGCCATTGCACCTGCGCTCCCAGCGAGACCATCCATCCTTCGCACCTGCGGCCAAATCCTCGTAGGTGCGGTCACACTAGATGATAGCAACCTCAGCCTTCTTCAAACTCCCAAACTTGATCTGTTAACCACCCGAAATCCACCCGAGGCCCCCGGGACCCCGTCCAATTATACCAACTTGTTCCAAAACATAATGCGGACTTGCTTAAGGCCTCAAATCACATCAAACAACATCGAAACCACGAATCACACCCAACTTTATGAACTTAGAAATTTCCAACTTCTGCATCCAATGACGTAACTTATCAAATCACATCCGATTGACCCCAAATTTTGCGCACAAGTCATATTCGACATTACGTACCTGCTCCAACTTCCGAAATCGCATTCCGACCTCGATATCAAAACTTCCACTTCTGGTCGGATTTCTCAAAAACTTTCAAATTTCTATCTTTAGCCAGTGACTTCAAAATGACCTCCGGACATCCGAATTCACTTCCAATCGCGCTCCCAACTCCAGAATCACCATACGAAGCTATTCTCAGACTCGAAATCCCAAACGGACATCAACATCACTGAAATGCGCTTAAGTCAAACTTAGGAAATTTCTTCAAAAATACTGACTTCCACAATATGCATCGAAACGCTCCCAGGTTATCCAAAACCCGATCCGGACATACGCCCAAGTCCAAAATCATCATACGAACCTGCAGGAACCCTCAAATCCTGACTATGAGGTCGTTTACTCAAAATTCCAATCTTAGTCCATTTCTCCAACTTAAGGCTTCTG
Source organism: Nicotiana paniculata (assembly GCA_005239505.1). NCBI lineage: Eukaryota > Viridiplantae > Streptophyta > Magnoliopsida > Solanales > Solanaceae > Nicotiana > Nicotiana paniculata. The sequence continues at coordinate 6,402 of ML333494.1, forward strand.
AAATGAGAATTTTCTTTCCAATCCAACTCTAAAATTCCTAAAATTCAATTTCGATCACGCCCTCGGGTCATAATACTTGAAACGAAGCTGCTCACAGCCCCAAACCACAGAACGACACGCTAGAGCTCAAAACGACCGATCGGGTCGTTACAACTAGTGTGCAAATCTAGGCACCAAACACATATTGTAGCAGCACCATCTTTAAAGCATTTGAACATGAAAGATACAAATAGGATTTTCATACTAGATATCAGAATATCAGGTGGCTGCTGAGGATTAATCCCAGAAACAGCTAAGTCAATCGTTGTTACATTGTGTCCAGAAGATCTTATTAAGGAAACTAACTTGTACAAAGTCCAAGCTCCATGACATGAACCATGAACTAGCACAAAATGCTTGCTAAGTTTAGGTGATTTCGTCTCAGAACTTTTTGCATAGCCAAATTGGATAGAGAAGAGCAGAAAAGCATAGTATTTACATGTTCATCTTCTCCATCATTTCTCATCTTCAAGCTTAAGAAGATTTGACAAGCAAAGCAGCTATATCATCTTCTTAACTTAATCACCTTGACTACAAGATTTTTTAATTGGATGTTCTTTTCTTTGATATTTGCACTAAGTCAAAAGTAAGGACAACTTTGTACACTAATTATGAAAATAAATTTCCTTGTAGAATATTTTATTGTGGTATGTTTAGTCCTGAGTTCAACATTTTGATCAAAACCTTGACAATTTCATTATGGTAAGTGTAGGCCTGAGTTCATACATTTGGATGAAACCTTGTAGTACCTAATACGTAAGTGTAGGCCAGTTTTTTCTCCTGAGTTCCCTATAAACACTCATTTTTGCTAAAATGGAAGAGAATGGTCTAATTTAGGAGCTACATTGTCTAAGTTACGCCTACACAAATAATGGAAAAAAGCATATGTACTAAATGAATAAAATTGAAAATAATTTGAAAAGCATAGTAGCATATTCATATGCCGAACATGAAAGATCTAAAAAACAAAAACTAAACTAAACATTTAAAAACAATCTCAAAATCATTCAATATAAAGAAAGACATAAAATTGATGAACTAGGGATTAGGATTTTACCCAAATGCTCGGGCTTCAAACCAGTAGTACAACACAACTAGACGATGAATCGATCTCCACACCTCTTTTTCTCGATGTCAAATTCCGAAAAATACAAACTTTGGCAAAACAAAGTTGATTCCAGCACTGTGGCAAAGAGAATGAGAGGCCACGAGGTCGTGTTCATGCTAGAAAGGAGGCTTAGTAGCGGCAGGAGGTAGCTGGCCGGAATTAGGCCGAATTTTGGCCGGATTTTGGAGGGGTTTGAAGGTTTTGGGGCATGGAACAGAGAAGAGGAGAGTGAGAGGTCCGATGGTGTAAAAGTTTTGGAGTTTGGGGTGGTGAGCGGCGCCTAGGGTTTGGGTTTGGCTTAGATTTACGGGGATTGAGAGGGATTTAAAAGATTTGGGGTTTGGATTCATGGAGAGGAGGTTGAGAGGAAAAAATGGTGAAACTATAGGGTGTTTGGACGCCGCCGCCGCCGGTGGGTGATTTCCGGCAGCGGAGCACGGCGGCAGATGGCTAGTGGGTGTGGGGAGAGAGTGAGGATAAAGAGAAGAGAATGGGAAATAATAAGGCGGAAATTCCTTCTAATTTACTTTTGATCTATGTATATGAACTATAACCTATTTTTATGTTGAGTCTGAATTTTTTTTCATTCATGAATTTTTGTATAATAATTCAAATCTAAACTGTTAAGAAATGTAGCTCAAATTAACAATGTAAAACAAGAAGATAAGTAGAATAAGAGAAGAAGAGATAACTTTCTTATTTCATTAAGTGTTAAAGTGTATCTCATATCACATTTCATGCCTCTATTTATACTATTACATTGAAGGTTACAAAAGGATTGTCTTAAACATGACATTAACCTTTGAGATCATGAGGGAAGATCATGGAGAGAGGTTATGGAGGTGTGGAAGTTACAATCATAATAGTTATAAGTAGTGGGAGGTTATTTACATCATGTGTGAAAGTAGTGGGAGTAGTGGACATCCACAATTACTATAGATTTTACACACTCCCCCTTAGATGTCCAAAAATAGATAATATGTCTCGTTAAAACCTTACTAAGAAAAACCACGTGGGAAAAAATCTTAGTGAAGGAAAAAGAGTACACATATCTCTAATACGCTTTATTTGCTGCCTCGCTAAAAATCTTACCACGAAAATCCAATGGGACAAAACCTAGGCTGAGGGAAAAAGAGTACAACACATATCTTACTCCCCCTCATGAAAATATCACTTTATTTGTCGAAGACGTCACATTTCCAATCTTCTGTTTCAACTTCACAAATGTTGACGTTGGTAATGCCTTAGTGAACAGATCAACCAAATTTTCACTTGAACGAATCCGTTGAACATTAGTTTCACCATTTTGTTGAAGATAATGCATGAAAAAGAACTTTGGTAAAATGTGCTTTGTTCTGTTTCCTTTGATGGATCCTCTTTTCAGTTGAGTGATGCAAGCAGCATTGTTTTCATATAGTATAGTTGGATTAAATTTTTTCATAATAAAATCACACATTTCCTGAATATGTTGAGTCATTGATCTCAACCAAACACATTACCGACTAGCTTCATGAATGGCTATTATCTCAGCATGATTAGAAGATGTGGCAACTATTGTTTGTTTCATTGAACGCCGTGATATAGTTGTACCTCCATATGTAAGCAAATAGCCTGTTTGAGATAGGGATTTATGTGGATCAGACAAATAACCTACATCGACATAACCAATCATTTCTGACTTAAGTTCATTAAAATAGAACAATCCCATATCTAGAGTTCCCCGAAGATATCTAAATATATGCTTAACATCATTCCTCTTATTGTTGGGGAGGAATTGAATCTTGCTAATAAGCTTACAGCAAAAGCAATATCTAGCCGGGTATTGTTAGCAAGATACGTCAGTGCCCCAATTGCACTAAGATGTGGAGTTTCATCTCCAACGAGCTTTTCGTCATTTTTCTTGAGACCGAATGGATCTTTATTTATGTCAAACGATCTAGAAACCATTGGGGTACTCAATGGATGTGCATTACCCATATAAAATCGCTTTAAAACCTTTTCAGTGTATGTTGATTGATGGACAAAAATTCCATTTGTTACATGCTCAATTTATAGGTCAAGACAAAATTTTGTCTTACCAAGATCTTTTATTTTAAATTCTTTCTTCAAACACTCTACATCCTTTTGAAGATCTTTAGAAGTTCCAACGATATTCAAGTCATCAACATACACAACTATGATGAAAAATTTAGATCCAGACCTTTTAATAAAGACAAATGGGCAAATAGGGTCATTTTTGTACCCTTCCTTTAGAAAATACTCGCGAAGGCGATTGTACCATATTATCCCTGATTGATTCAATCCGTATAAGGATTTCTGAATCTTTATTGAATAAGTTTCCCTTGAAATTTTATGTGCTCTATGAACTTTAAATCCTTAAGGGATTTTCATAAAAATTTCATTGTCCAGGGAGCCATATAAGTAGGCTGTGACAACATCCATCAACGGCATATAAAGCTTTTCATAGACTGCAAGATTTATTAGAAACCTGAAGATAATTGCATCTACCACGGGAGAATATGTCTCTATATAATCAATGTCAGGCTTTTGCGAAAAACCCTTGTGCAACAAGTCGTGCTTTATATTTTATGACTTCATCTTTCTCATTTAGTTTTTGCACAAAAACCCATTTGTACCCCACTGGCTTGACAGCTTCAGGCGTTCAGACTATTGGTCCAAAAACTTCACGTTTTTCGAGTGAAGCCAATTCCGCTTGAATTACGTTTTTCCATTTTAGCCAATCATTTCTTTGTCTACATTCATCGACAGATTTTGGCTCAAGATCCTTATCTTGTTGCATTATGTCAACTGCAACATTATATGCAAAATTGTTCTTAACAACAACGTTATTTCGGTTCCACCTTTTTCCCGTAGAGACATAACTTATTGAGATCTCTTCATTTCAAGTACTAGAACCTCATGTGAGGTCTTATAAATTACTATGTCTTTATGTCCCTCTTGAGAAATTTCCTCCATGTTATGATCAACTTGATCATTTTCTCCTTTTCTTTTTGGAGGATTTTTATCCTTGGAACAGATTGGTCTACCACGTTTAAGGCGTGGCCAAGACTCATTTGCATTATCATACTGTCCAGCTGGTGTTGATACCCAATTTTTCTCATATTTATTTTGTAAATACATATATACTTTCAAAATAGTACATGAGCATCAACCAGTATTTTTCCATAATTTTCTATAATTTTTAAAGGCTTTTAATCAATTTATTCCGGTATTTTTATTATCTAAATAATTATTAATTGCATAAATAATAATTTTATAATGATTTATTACTTAATTTGTATCATTTATATTCATATTAATCTTTAAACATTTTATGTATAATTATGTTTTTATCTTTAGGTTATAATTACAATATTTCGCAATAATAGCCACATATATGCATAATTACCTTATTTACATAGAAAAATGACTTTTTATATTTTTATAATGTTAAGTTATTATTTTAAATCATTTCCATGCACAAATGACATTTTTATTATTTATTAATTATTTTTATATTATTTTATTTATTTAATTGGGTGTTTAAAACATAGCCCTTTTTCTAATTAATTTTTCGGACCTAGCCCAATTATTCACGTCACACTAGCCCAATACCCATTAAACCAACCCTATACCTAACCCAGACCCATACCCGTCTGATTAACCAGCTCGTCTATAAGTTTCAATCCTAGCCGTTGATCACCCAATCATCCACACCCTTTTAACTATACTAACGCCCGAACCCTAAATCATTTTCCCCTACCCGCCTTCATCTAATCCTCTCATATCCTCACCCCTCACCTTCTCAAACCCTAACCCGTCGTCACCATTTCCCCTTTTGATTCCTACCAGAGATGGAATCATTTCTTGATTCCTTGCTTTATTTGGACCCACTTCTTTACCTGCTACCTATCTTTGATGTTACTTAAACTTATTAGCCTCAAATGGAAAGCTGATCCCAAGAGATTTGAACCAGATCTGGTTCAAAATCTCTTATATTTTGGTTATTTACGTCCGTGTTCATCCTAACCTCTGTTAGTACGAATATTTTCGTATCTTTCAGTTAGGGTTTCAAATTTTGATTCGAACCAGATTTGGTTCAACTTTGTTTGTTTTTATGTTATTCTTCATCTATATATGTTCTGTTACTCACGAGTCCGTCTATTTTGGTTGAATCTTTTACTTATCCTAAAACTAGGGTTCAGATCTTTCCGGATCTAAAATGATTTTTATTTTATTTTAGTATTTTTCCTTCAATATTTCAGTATCTCTATCTATGTGTTTTATAGTTTCTTTATTATCTCTGTGATTGATTTTCTTTATCCTAAAATTTAGGGTTCTAATTCTTTAAAATCAAACAAAATAGGGTTCAAATCTTAATTATTTTCGCCTATATGTCTTTGTGCATCTCTATTATAGTTCTTTTATATTTCTGCTTATTTTTACTTATATTAAATTTAGGGCTTTCGATTATTTAATTATTTTTTCTTTAATATTTCTATCTGTCTGTTTCTATGATTCTCGCCGCTAATTGTTGATTGATTTTATTTACCCCAAAATTAGGGTTTTGAAATCTCTATTGAGATTTCAGTCTTTCCTTTACTTGTATGGTACTGATATTTCCTCTTTTGTTCGATTTACCCGTTCTCATTATTTTCTTACCTTATTTGATCCGGTACTTGACTATTGATTGATCATGTATAATATTTTCCTTAACCTAAGTAATACTTGTCTGATTATGTGTTGCTAATTGGTTGAACTCCGACTTAAATTGATTTTGGAATTATTTTCATTCCTTAATTATGTATGACTGACTTATTACCTTATTTGTATGCTTAATTCAGTGTTATTTACACTCCTTATCCCTCTCCCCTTAGACATACTTGAACTTTCCTACTCTCACTAAAACTTAATCTCTCTCTTATTCTCTTGTGTTCTGATTTCTGTGCTAAGTGTCTCTTGTTTTGACCGGCTGAAAGCCAAGGACAAATTGCTCTGGAACTTAACAACTATTGCATATTTACTTTATTTCTTCTAAACTGGATTCCAAAGTTTGCTGATTCAATTGCGTGGTTCTGTTGTCTATGTGTGGAGGTCAAGGTGAGCCCATATTTGTTCTTTATCTGAAATTCCTATTTGTTTTTGATTATCGCCTAGATTTCACATTTTAAGTAACATAGGTTGGTCTAGATCTATCCCAAATAGAGGTCCTAATACCTCCAGGTCCATAGGTAAGGGACGGATAGCGCACATATAAGGAACGAGCTAGAAACTACTAGAACGCTTAAGTAACAACTTAAAGATAGTAATTGGGTAGTAAGGAGATGATAGTCCATGCGTTAATAATGTGAGTAGCACCCCGACTTGAGGGATTTACAAAGTATTTCATGGAATGATCCTATAGGCTAAAAAACATAAGACCCCCCATACTCCTGTTTAAAATATATTGAATATCGTATTTGTCCAAATTGCTTTCTCCCATTTTAGACTAATTCGCTTAATAAGTTTGGCTGCGACCCACCATTGTGGACCTCGAGGGGTGCCTAACACCTTCTCCTCAAGGTAATTTGAGACCTTACCCGATCTCTGGTGATGTAAACTGGTTAAATGAGTTAATTTCTCTAGGTGCCCTAATGCACCTGATGCGAGACTAAAATGCATAGTTTAATATGTAATATACCTTACATTTGAGGTGCGTTAATGATAAAAATACACTGTTTATGTGCTTAGTGGAGTTTATTTCATGTGTAGGTGAGTTGGAGATGGAAACGGAGCTAAAGGAATGCAAATACGTCAAAAATACGCAAAAGGAGACACCCGGGCGATAGCCGGGCGTTTGCCCCCTAAAAGCCTGACCCTACCTAGCGTTAGGGGGGCATTTACCCCATAAGGCCAGGAATCCCCTGGAGTTAGGGGGGCATTAGGGCCCAAACGCCAAGCCTGCCCTGGCCTTAGGGGTGCGTTAGAGCCCAAACGCCCGGGGTTCCCAGTTTCGGCCAAATTCGAGTTTTGATGAGTTAAGTGTTTCCCGGTTGAAATAGAAGTCTCCTACATGGTTAGGGTTCGCCCTAAACATATAAATAGACACCAAACAACAGAATTTGGGAAGTTCGGGACGCATTAAAAGGATTCAACAAGAAAACACCATAGAAGTGACAAACATTGATTTCTATATCTAGTATTCATTACTTTGTATTTCCATTATGCAAGTTCTTTTAGGTTTGATTCTCAATAACATGAGTAGCTAAATTCTTTAGTCTAGGGTTTTGGTAGAACCCGTTTCGGATGAATTCATGGTGATATTAATATTTTTTGGTTGATTAATCTCTTTTTGTTTAACTGTGTTCTTATTGTAGTTGATTGAAAGGGCCCTTGATTAACTATTCCTATTTATTATGTATCTACTTGAGAGAGAGTGAATATTTAGGTAGTTGCTTGAAAAACACCACTCCCGGAGTATAGACGAAAGTCATAACTGAGGGTTTAGAGATTAGATTAGAGATAACGATACCTCGGGTGCACTCTAAAGTGAACTGTATCGCGATCTAACTAGGGGGGAGGCCATTTTCTACCACAGGCAGAGCTCTTATTGATTGTGAGACTGGTGAACTGAAGATGAGGCTTAACAATGAAGAAATCACTTTCAACGTTCAGAAATCTATGAGGAAACCCAGTGAGTTCGCCAACTGCTCTCTGATTGATGCTGTGAATGTGCTACCAGGAAAAGATGATGCTTTCTTGTCTGTGGGGAACCCTTTGGATGAATATTTCATGAATATGGATGATATGAATGGTGAAGAACTAGCAGATTGGGTGTTAGCACTTGAGGAAAAAGATGTATGGAAACAGGCTCTCGAATTTAATTCATTACATTTAGAGAAAAGTGAGAACCTGTCAGCCGAGCTATCTAGTGAAGCACCACCCATGTTAGAACTGAAATCGGATGATGCTGATGTGGTAGAAAATATACTAGATTTAACCAAGGACATCGATGATACATACTTTTTTGAATCTAACGTTGTTCTTGTTGAGGATGCTGGTACACACTCCAACCATATGTTCAAATTGTGTTTGGGTAATAATATGCAAATAGAGTTAT
>ML333499.1:0-25379 GCA_005239505.1 Nicotiana paniculata
AATATTTACATCGAAAATAGTATAGAATTTGGGTGTGGTCAAAAAATAGTTGTTCACAAGTATCCTTCCGTAACTTGGGCGGGTGTGCACAACATGTACCAGTCAAAAATTAGGGTCGAAGACGACCAGTTGGGAGCCCCCTCGGGCTCAGTTTATCCAAGTAAGCTACTAGCAAAGGAACAGAGAGTGCGGAAAGGGAGCCAAGGCTGAACAAGGAAAGATATCAGCCAAACGTTGAAGATAGAAGAAACAATTCGAGGCGTAACATACCTCGAAATGACCAAAAAATGGACCGAGGCCAAAGTTCCCAGGGACTCATGAGCAAGACCGGGTTTGACAAGAACTCGGGACCGATGTAAGCATCCCGATTGTCAGAATACAACTTCTACATCTGTCACACCTCCTTTTTCACTACCCCCCGAATTAATGAAGGGGTAATAAGGGAGCTTTTCCACTTTAAGTGACATTATTCGGATTTTTGGGATTTATATATTATTTCAGAGTCGCCACCCAGATTTTTGACGATGTTCCCGGAAACCGTTTTCTTTTGAAAATCCCAAACCGAGGAAATTTTGACTCTGTTTTAATTTGTCTGCGACCAAAAATCCGAGTAAGGAATTCTGTTAACCCGGGAGAAGGTGTTAGGCATTCCCGAGTTCCGTGGTTCTAACACGGTCGCTTAACTATTGATATTTGGCTTAATTATCTTATTATTTACGTATTTTAAACCTATTGTGCTTTTAGCCTTTTTTACTTTTTAGTCGCTTTTAATATTTATGGATTTATCTTGAAATAAGTCACAATGACGTGCACTTATTTGTAAGGACACATTATAACTGCGCCACATGAAATGCACCCGCAATTACAAAGTGTGATTTTTATTGTAGTTTGAAGTTGAAGACGGGGACATGAGTTGTCGCACCCGAATGTATATTATGTGGTCAAGACTATGGTCATGACGGTTTTATAGTGCCTATTTGAGGCGATGTTCGTTTATTCTTTATGCTTTCCATTTGAGGGAGCATTTTTAGTTTTAAAATCAATTAGGACGTTTATGGGTTTACCTTGGAAAAGTTACGATGGCACATGGCAAAAGCGTCACATGAAATGCACCCGTGAGTGCTATGTGCATTTTATTAGTTGTTTAGAGTTAAGGGTCGGGGGCATGAGTTTCCACTTTCGAGTGTAGGTTAAGGTAATTTGAGGTGATACTTGTTTCTTTAACAAATTTCAGACTAAAGATATTTTTCTCCCTGGGGGGTGTTTCCTAAAGAAAGAGAGAAATTCATTGGCCTAAAAGGCGACATATTTCGGGCTATGGCCATATTTTAACCCCAATTAATCGCTTTAGGACATCCTAGCTTGGCTATTTCTGTAAGAAGACTACCAATTAGGAAATTCAATTCCTAAACAAACCTTAAAGATCTTTTTCTTCCTAGTCTGGTAAATGATAGAAAATGTGTTAATCAAGATGCACCTCATTCGTGTAGATATATATACACCTATAAGAATTATAAGCACATAAATACATTATCTACTGGTCTCGCTTCAAATTGGTAAGCTAAAATTACTTTATTTTTTTTGGAACTTTGTAATTTCCAGCGAAGATACACAACACAGGCAGTTTTACCAATTCTAAATTAAAAGTTCTTGTCGATTTTTAGATAGCGTAATCACATGCTTCAGGGTTAAAAAGTGTTCATACATTGATTTCAGAAAGTTTAACAGGATACGACATGAACCAAAAATAATCCACTAAATCCACTTATATTGAAACAACTGAATTTTGAAATAACCACTTCTGAAAATCAATAAACGCTTACGAAAGGCTTCATGTAGACTGATTTGAATACCAACTCCCTTTTTTTCGATTAAACACCTATTTTTGTCCCTAAACTACTTTTTAGAGTAACACAGATCCAAAGTTCCAGAAAATCGCCTTAAAATTTAGTTTTAACACTATCAGTTGAAAGGTTAAAAATGAATATACAGTCCAGTCCCTTAAATTACAAGATTTCAAAGTGCATAAATGAACGAATTACAGTTTTTTCTGAAGCGAAAATATAGCTTCAGTATAAATACATTTTTTATGAATATCCAAAGAAAACTAAAAATGAAAATCCTAAATAGCCGCTCCACATCTGGATTCTTCGTACTATACATTTGCAGCCCTCTTCTTGTAATTTATAGAACACACAAACTAATTATGTGTTGAGAACCCACCAGACCAAACAGGACCATGAAAGGAGGTCAAGTTAAACCTGATAATGCTACGCTAAGCTACACTAACAAAAAAAAAATATTTATGCATTCTCTTGGTCTAAATCTGACCATGATGTGTCATATTTTAATCCCATAATGCTAACATTAAGCTAAATCTAAAGCCATATGGAGACCTGCTTACTAAGTGTCTTTAATGGACAAAGAACAACAAATAAGAGCACCATTTTTTATTATTAATCTAAGATTATAAGTCCAACACTTTACTATTTGGACAGTGTCGAGGATATGCCTTTGAGTATTGTTAAAAGGTGAATCCAATCATGAAGGAGGTTAGATTCAAACCTTAATGACGCTCTTAGAAGAACAAAGCATATTCAAGCCTTTTCTGGACTGAATCTGGCCATAGAAAGGGTCAGATTCAGCTCCATAGATCTCATCTTTGTTCCTCTTAAGAATTATACGATAATTTTGACTTTTTAGGCTTTTGTAGGGACAGAATCAGATCATTTTAAGAAATTCAAATTCCTTATCTAGGAGGCCTTTCGACTACTTATTTTATTCCCTAGCAGAGGTAACTTCAGGGACATGCTACTTTTTATGCACTATTGTGGAGTGAATTTGACCATTGGAAGGTCAAACTCATCTACCCTAGTGATAATACTAACCTACCTAGAGACTTGCTTGTTGAATCTCTTTATTGACCAAAGAGGCTCAATTGAAAGCATATTTGTCTGCACATTTAATAGAGAGAACTTGACCATAGAGAAAGTCAGGTTCTACACCATAGTGCAACTTTTTAGGGAGGTAGAACTACGATTATCAACTACATTTATATACCTTTAGCCTGAAATATACAGAATATTCCAGCAAAGAAATACCAACAGCAAAAAACAGTATTCATCACACTCATAGGTTCATTAACATGCTAATAAACATCTATACAGTCACATTTACATAAAATAGAAGAAATAACCTCATTCATCAAGAACTGCTAGTTTAAGCAGGGAGAAGAAGAAGAAGATTCTAGTTCAACATTTCATTAAGAGCAGATGAGTTAATACATACCTTTTAAGAGTAAAATAGCAAAATGGACTTGACCAAATAAAGGTCAGATGCTGAAAACTGGAGATCAACACACAACCGACAAGAAACAAGACCAGCAGTAGAGAAACCAGAAAGGGAGAGATTGAAAAGCCAGAAATTGAAGCAAGACCAGCCAGAAAGCAGATTTCAAACGGATAAACTTGTAAAACCCAGAAAAACCAATCAGCTGACACCCAAGTTCAAGAATTCCAAGACTGAGGAAGACCAGATTTTTTTCCAGATATTTCTACACCTAATCGAGTGTTCTTTCAGTATAGGATTTCTACTGTGTGTGTGTATATGAAATTTGTGTATCCAGATTTTCAGCAGGGCCCAAGGTTCAAAAAAGTGTCCAGAATATGTAAAAAGAAATTCTATTTATAGGATATTTTGGAATGGGATATTCTTTGGAATATTCTCTATCCAAAAGTTGAAAAATAGTACTAAATAGTACATAGGGAAGCTGTCAAGCTTATCTTTGGGACAACTGCCTCCTATTCTAGAACTTTCCTATCAATTGAAAGACCCTTTTAACCTTAAAAATCTGATTTCCTAAACTGAGTTACCTAATGTACCCCTTGGAGTCCCTGAATTTACCATTGGGTAATCACGGTTAAACTCACTTGGGTTATTATTTAACTCTAGTTACCTAACCTTAGTTATGTTCTTTAGTCAACTATTAGTTGTTGTTAATTATGGTTGAATCAAACTAGTTAAAGGTTAATTGATTAAGTTCATATTAATCAACTAGGTTTTTTCTTGTTAATTAATGCAAGTCAATCAGCTTAACTCCTTAACCTAAGTTAACTGATTCAATTTGGTTAATTCAACTCGATTAACTAAAATTAGAAACTTGACTAACTATTAAGCCTAGGTTAACTAATTTGTTTTAGTTAATTAATCCTGAACTAACTATCTTAGACAACTTTTAGGATTTAGTTAACTACTTAAGAGACTATTAGACTAGGTTAAAACTATTAAAAAAATGATTATAGGAAATCATTGCTAACTAAATTAGTCTTGATAAGTCTAGGTTAAACCCTGACCAAACATTGTTGTAGAACTGATTTCTAGCCTAATTGCTTGATTAGTTTCAGGTTAATTAATTACTTTAGATTAATTTGGTTGAACTTCTTAGACTTAGGTCAATTGTATTATCACTTAGTTCAAACGTACACTTAATAAGTCGCGTATAATTGTCTCTTCATTACCTAATTAAACTATTACTTGATCGATTAATAAATCGATTGAAACTAAAGTTGAAACCAAAATAAAACAGAAAAGACAGAAAGTATAATTAGTATAGGCACGCCTATTCAACAAGAAAAGCTAACAATTCAGTTAAACCAACAACATGTCATTTAAACAAAGAACTTCATGAACTCCTAAACCAAATCAGTTATCAATCCTTAAAACAAGAGACTTAATTGTTGAGGAAAAATGGGGAAAGGGGGGGAAAACAGTCCGGGAAAACATAAGAATCTCCAACCAGTGAACAACTTAGACAACAAGGCACAAATTAGGTAAGCATGCATATTTAGAATAAAACAGGCCAAGAAAAGAAGATATTCAACAAAACCAATCTCAAACCAACGACTTCAAACTAATCGACTAAGATAACATAAATCTAAAAGGGTAATTATATAATCAACTCATGCATTTAAATATCTAAACTGAATCAAGAACAAATAAATACTAGATGAGAACATTACAACATAAGCACATGTATCAAAACAGTGATCCATACAATTTCATTTTTCTTAAAACGAAGAAATGTCAGAAAGAAAAATAAGGGGGGGGGGGGGGGGATACCCGCAGGGNCATGTAGGTATAAGTCAAAAAATGTTCTTGAGTCGTCTTGTAATAGGGAACTAGGGTTTCAAATTCTTAGATCTGAAATTGGGAATTTTTGGATGTTTTTTTGAAGAAACAAATGGTGGGAGGTGGTTAAGAATGGCAAGGATATTATTTGGTGAAGATTTTGGGTCATTTGGTGGTGGTCCGCCGCCGGTAGGCTATTTCCGGGCGGCGAAAACCTAGGGAGGCTAGGGTTTCTCGAGACAGAAGAGAGAGAGATGGGGGGATGTGGGGGCGGCTAGGGTTTTGAGGGGGTTGGACTTTGGGTGAAATGAGGGTGGGGGGGGTCGTTTGGGCATATATGTAGTTTAAGGTTGGGAGTTCCCAGCCGTTTGTTTTGTTTTGATCAACGACTGGGATAACTTCTGGGGTGAACCGGGGTCGTTTGGGTAGTGTAGGGGCAGGCCGGGTAAGGGGGCTATTGAGCTGGGTGTGTTGTGTATAGAGAAGGGGTTTGGGCCTGTGTAATTTTGGCCAGGTCCGATTTTACTCCCCTTCTTAGCTAATCTAAGCTAATTAATTTTGATTAAATCAAAACTCAACAAAAATATAGTAATTAATCCTAACTTAGTCTTTGTATAATTATAAATTAATTAAGAGTAATATCATTTAATTTAATACTCATATCATTTAAGGAATAAATTTCATAATTTTGCTAGAAAAAATGAATAAATTAATCATTAACTCTATTGTGTCAAATAATCAACATTTTTGTTGTTATTTATTTCAATCAATTAAAAGTAATATATCAATTAGCTCGAAATCTAGTTTAAATTTTAATTAATGAGTAAATTAAAAGTTGAAATTTTTAGTTAACAAATGTAATTATTTGAAGAATAATTTTCCGTAATTTTTCAATAAAAATGATTGAAGTTATGCACCGAATCATGCAACTTTAAATCATTTACGAATTTAAAAAGAAAAATTATGATTTATGTAATGCAAATAATTCACACATAGACATTGAAATTCAACAAAGGTTTATAACACTAATTAATTTATTGGATTTTGTAGGAATATATAGTAGGTTAAAAATTACATGCTCACAGCTGCCCCTCTTTACTCGAAAACGCGAAGAGTTTTCGGGAAAAGACAAAGTGAGCAGTTATGAAAAACTTTTACCCGTTCAAATACTCCATGAGAAGCATTTTTGAAAAGTTCGACCGAACCATGCTTCAAAGGTTGCCTACATATCCTTGGCTATAAAGGAATCAGGTTAGTGTAGTTCTGGAAATTTTGGTAGCTGGGACTACCGGGTAACTGTGATTCACTGTGGTTTCTGCTGTTACTGCTGTTGATCTCCTTATTATACCCAAGTACAAAACGAAGGACTAACTAAATCTATCAGCTGCTAAACTACATGATTCCTATCTAGGACTTGGTCTTGAGTCTTGATCTTTTGCTGACTCTGACCTGGATCCTGATGCTTGTTAGTCGCAGGTCCTTGTTTTGTCTTGTCGTTCCTCGGATCAAAGCAAGATATACTGGACGGATGACTTCAATGTCGTCCTGAATAGTCCACACCTTCCTCGTGTGTGCACTTTTGGATTCAATCTTCTCTTTCCTCTTTTTGTTTTGTTATCTTTTTTGGATCTAGACTTCTTCTTTTGGTCCTCTCGAGTTCCAATGTAATCTGCGCAAAATAAAAAACAAATGAACGAAATTTCCTACCCCAGTTTTCCCCAGGAAAATTTCGCGAGTTATTGTAATAAAATCTATGCTACTTTATTATCGAAACCAATAAAAATCCGGGAATTGTGTACCCGGAGTGAATGCAGACTAGGGGGGTGGATACCCTATGC
Source organism: Nicotiana paniculata (assembly GCA_005239505.1). Taxonomy (NCBI): domain Eukaryota; kingdom Viridiplantae; phylum Streptophyta; class Magnoliopsida; order Solanales; family Solanaceae; genus Nicotiana; species Nicotiana paniculata. The sequence goes on from ML333499.1 coordinate 6,966, forward strand.
CTAAAAGGTGAAATCAACTAGGGAGTGGAGACCCTATGTTGGAAAAGATCGACAGGTTATGCTGTCATAAAGAAAAGATCACGAGGTTATGCCGGTGTCTGGGGAAGGACCAACGGGTTATGTTGTTGTCAAAAAGGAGATCGCCAGGTTATGCTGGTGTCTGGGGGAATATCAACGGGTTATGCCGTGGTCAAGAAAGAGATCACCAGGTTATGCTGGTTGTCTGGAAAGGTCAATAGGTTATGCTGTTACCATGAAAAGGAAATCACTGGGTTATGCCAGTTTCAGGAAATGATCAATAGGTTATGCTGTTGTCAGAAAAAGATCACCAGGTTATACCAGTGTCTGGGGGGAGGATCAACAGGTTATGCTGTTTTCAAGAAAGAGATCACCAGGTTATGCCGGTGACTGTAAAGGTCAACAGGTTATGCTGTTGCCTGAAAAAGGAGATCATTGGGTTATGCCAGTGTCTGAAAATGATAACGGTTATGCCGTTGTCAGGAGAAGAAGAAATCACTAGGTTATACTGGTGTCTGGAAAGGTCAACAGGTTATGCTATTGCCTGGGGAAAAGAGATCACTAGGTTATGCCAGTGTCTGGAGAAGAAACGATCACCGGGTTATGCTGGTGTCGTGAAAGGTCAACAGGTCATGCTGTCCCCTGAAAAAGAGATCACTGGGTTATGCCAGTGTCTGGAAACGATCAACATGTTATGCTGTTGTCAGGAAGATCGCCAGGTTATGCTGGTGTCTGGAAAGGTCAACAGGGTATGCTGTTGCCTGGAAAAGGGAGTGATCAACAGGTTATGCTGTTGTCAGAAAAAGAAGAGATCACCAGGTTATGTCGGTGTCTGCTTGGGTGCGAGACCCTATATTGGCATCAACTGAGGACTGGGATATCCTTGGTTGGAAAATGTTTGGGTAGGGGTTGAGGACCCTATGCTACTTAAGGTTGCATCATATTCAACTTCATTTCTTCTTTTTATATATATGCGGGAAAAGATTTTTGGAGGAAACTTCCCTTTCTTTGGAGTCAATGCTGCAGAGCTCTTTCTAGGTCTTGCACAATTCCTTTTGGTTGCACCTGCTTTTTTCACGGTTGCTTTTTCACCTGTTTCCTATTTTCAAACAAAGAACAATTTGTTAGTTTGAAACGGTGGTTGGTTTTGCAGCCTTGATTTTCAACTACTCGATCTCAGTTCTTTTGATGAAGTTCTCAACCACTTGCTTGCTTGTTTTCTTGCTGGGGGTAAGGTTTCATCTCTAATCCCGGGGGACTTGGATTTCCATATTTCACCATGGCGATCGGTCACGTGGGACCCAATATTTTATTTTGCCTTTGTAGGCTTTTCACTTGCTTTTTCTTTTGGATTTCCAGAGTATTTGGGAGGAGTTTTGGCCCCTCAAATTCTGCTGCGACGGTTAGTCGCGTGTGACTTAACCTTTCCAACTTTATTTCTCCTTTATTGGCTTTTCATTCCTGACTTTTCTTCCAACTGTAACTTTAGGCCATTTGGAATATTTCAGCTTTTCAAACCCTGCCAAGATTGTTAGCCACGCGGGGCTCAACCTTTCAACTTCAATCGCCTTTATAGGCACTTCAATTTGATTTCCTCCTTTCAAAGTTTTGAGTTTGAATCATCGGCCATCGTGGCTAGTCGGGATCGACTAGATGCCTCCGACGAGGCTGGGTGCCTTTTGCATATTGACCCGTGTCAAATAAGATCCCTGTAAATCAGTCTTACCATCTTTTCTTTGCCTCAGTTTTGGGACAAAGTTAGACCGAAAGGGATTTAAAAAGAAAAATAAACGACAGAATCGACAACAAATTTAAACAAAAGGTGTCCCTTTCGGGGAAAGGGAAGAAGGACTTATCTGGAGTGTATGCGGGCTTCAATGAACATGACATGCCCTTTGGACTGGATGTCCGATCCGTGTAAACCGTCCGACTCTATGAAATTCATCACAACTATCACCTCGAGATTGAGAAACCTTGCCCCGGACTGTTTCCATATCAGTGATCCATTATCCTTTTCGATTAGTGGCGTCCTTTGCAGGTTTTCACCGACTAACCTCTCTCATTTATCTTCTTATCGTCGCCTTGTAGTGCTCTTTACGAGTTTTTACTAACAAGACCCTCTCATTTTTAATTTCTCTGCTTAATGTCGCCTCACGCTGCCCGTGTGAGTTTTCACCGATAAGACTCTCTCATTTTGTTTCTCTCATTTGCTTGCACCAGATTTGACACTGTATCCTCTAACTATAAGCATGTTTACCAATTGATCGGAAGGACTTGAACAGGATTTTGGTGCAAAGAATTTGTATTGAATTACAACTTTGGAACCCCTCCGGCGACACATTGCCTAATCTTAACACTTGCCCCAGCTTAAAATCTTGGGGAAATATGGATCTTTATTTTGGTGTGACTGAACCCTAGGGAGATGCTGCCTACGTATCCTTTCGAAATCAAGTCGAACGTAGTTCAGGAAACTTTTGTTGTTGTTGTTGTTATTGTTTTTTTTTTCATTTCATCATTTTTTGTTCCTTTTTTTTCAACATCTTTTTTTTCCAATAACACTTTCGGGTTACAAAGAGGGTAATCAAAGAAGAGTAACCGTCTCAAAGGGTTTGCAAAAGGGTTAATGCTGTTTGGGTAGCGAGAATGAAAGCCTTCGTCATCCCAACCAGAGAACATTTGAAAATATAGGGACGATCAAACATAGTACCTTTCGGCATCTGCATTAACAGCCGTTTTGGGGTTCTTTCATTTGATGTCCCCCCAGGTATAACACTCCTTTTGGTAACAATTTCCTTATGATGTATGGACCTTTCCAGTTTGGGGCGAATTTTCCTTTCGCTTCTTCGTGGTGTGGGAGGATATGTCTTAAAACGAGTTGCCCTACTTCGAAGTTCCTAGGTCGCACTTTCTTGTTGTAAGAGCAGGCCATTCTTTGCTGGTATAATTTTCTGTGGCACACTGCGGCCATTCTTTTCTCCTCAATCAGAGTTAATTGCTCCAGTCGGGTCTTGACCCACTCATTGTCTTCAACTTCTGCTTCGGAAATAATCCGAAGGGAAGGAATTTCGACTTCAGCGGGTATTACGACTTCAATGCCATAAACCAATAGGTAAGGGGTAGCTCCAACTGATGTACGCACGGTCGTGCGATATCCCAACACTGCAAAAGGAAACATTTCATGCCATTGCCTAGATGTTTGAATCATTCTCCTGAGAATTTTCTTGATGTTTGTGTTTGCTGCTTCAACGACGCCATTTGCTTTGGGCCGGTAAGGGGTCGAGTTGTGGTGTGTTATCTGGAACTGTTCACATACCTCCCTCATCGAGTTACTGTTTAGATTCGCGACATTGTCGGTAATGATAGTTTTTGGGATACCAAAACGACAGATGATATTAGCATGCACAAAATCCACCACCACTTTCGTAGTGAAAGCTTTGAACGTGACGGCCTCGACCCATTTTGTTAAATAGTCGATAGCAACCAAAATGAATATGTGCCCACTTGAGGCCCTTGGCTCGATTGGCCCAATGACATCCATTCCCCAAGCAACAAATGGCGAGGGTGCCGACATAAGATGCAGTTCTGATGGTGGCGCATGGATTAGGTCGCCATGTATTTGACACTTATGGCAATTCCGGAGGAAATCGAAACAATCTTTCTCCATGGTCATCCAATAATATCCAGACCGCAAGATTTTCTTTGCGAGGACGTACCCATTCATGTGGGGGCCGCATACTCCTGAACGGACCTCATCCATGATCCTTTCGACTTCTTTGGCGTCTACACATATTAACAGATTAAGATCGGGAGTCCTTTTATAGAGTACTTCCCCACTTAGGAAGAAACTACTAGCGAGCCTTCGGATGGTTCTCTTTTGATCTCCGTTGGCCTGCTCGAGATATTCTCTTGTCTTTAAAAATCTTTTAATATCATGATACCATGGTTGGACATCGGGTTCTACTTCGACCGCATTGCAATAACCATGTCTTTCCTTTATTTGGATCTCCAATGGGTCTTTGCGAACATTATCCGGATAAGCAGCATTGCCGTTAGGGTGGCCAGCGCATCGGCTAACTCATTGTGGCACCGAGGAATATATCTGAACTCGACAACTTTGAATCGCTTACTAAGATTCTCCACATGCTGTTTGTAGGGAAGGAGTTTAACATATCGAGTTTCCCACTCTCCCTGAGCCTTCTTAATGATCAACTCGGAGTCTCCCATGATCAACAACTCTTCTACATCCATGTCAATGGCCATGTTGATGCCTATTATACAAGCTTCATATTCAGCAGTATTGTCTGTGCAGAAGAAACGGAGGCGGGCCGTGGCAGGGTAGTGTTATCCTGTGGGTGAAATCAAGATTTCCCCTATCCCAATACCTTTCGCATTGGCTGCTCTGTCGAAGAACATTTTCCAGGTGCCAGCGCCTTCCGAGATTACTTTGACGGAGTTGATTTCTTCATCCAAAAAATAAGTGCTCAAGAGCTGGTATTCATCATCAACCGAATTTTCAGCTAGATGATCAGCCAATGCTTGAGTTTTCATAGCTGTGCGAGTGACATAGACAATATCGAATTCCGTGAGCAAGATTTCCATTTCGCTAATCTCTCGGTAGGCATTGGCTTTTGGAATATGCATTTCAAAGGATCTAGCCTCGTGATGAGGTAGGTGGTATAAGCCAATAAATAATGTCAGAGCTTCTGAGCAACCCAAGTTAGAGCGCAACAAGTCCTTTCTAACTGAGAATACTTGGCTTCGTAGCTTGTGAACTTCTTACTTAAGTAATAAATGGCCTGCTCTTTCTTCCCGGTTGCATCGTGTTTCCCGAGAATACACCCAAAGGAGTTTTCTAGCACTGTCAGGTATAGGAACAGAGGTCTCTCTGGTTCTGGTGGGACTAGCACTGGAGGATTTGACTGATATTCTTTGATCTTGTCAAAAACGTCCTGGCACTCGTCTGTCTATTTGATGTCCGCATTTTTTTTTCAATAGCTTGAATATAGGCTCGCATGTGGAGTTCAACTGAGCGATGAACCTGCTGATGTAATTCAACCTACCCAACAGACTCATGACTTCCTTCTTGGTTCTTGGGGGTGGGAGATCCCGAATAGATTTTATCTTTGTTGGGTNTAACTCCGGAAGCACATTTGGCTGGGTTTGATTTCAAATCATATCTGCACAGGCATTCGAAGAATTTTCTCAAATGCTGCACATGGTCACTTTGGGTTCTAGACTTAATGATCGCATCATCCACGTACACCTCAATCTCCTGATGCATCATGTCGTGAAATATGGCGGTCATGGCCCTCATATAAGTTGCCCCAGCGTTCTTTAAACCAAACGACATGACCCGGTAATAGTATGTTCCCCAGGGTGTAGTGAAGGCTGTCTTTTCTGCATCTTCTTCATCCATCAACACCTGGTGATATCAGGCATAACAATCAACAAAAGACTGTACCTCGTGTTTGGCACAATTGTCAACTAGGATGTATATGTTCGGCAGTGAAAAATTATCTTTGAGACTGGCTTTATTCAGATCCCGGTAGTCGACACATCCTCGGACCTTTCCGTCATTTTTAGGCACCGGAACCACATTGGCCAGCCAGGTGGTGTATTGGACCACTCGGATTACTCCAGCCTTTAGTTGTTTATGGACCTCTTCTTTGATCTTGTCACTCATGTCTGTTTTAAATTTCCTCTACTTTTCTTGGACAGGTGGATGACCGGGGTAGGTTGGCAATTTGTGTACCACCAAGTCCATACTTAGTCCGGGCATGTCGTTGTAGGACCAAGCAAATACGTCTTTGAATTCAAATAGGAGTTGAATCAAGGCGTCTCTAGTTTTTTCATCCGTGTGGATGCTTATCATGGTTTCTCGAATCTCTTCTTCATTTCCCAAGTTAATGGGTTCTGTTTCGTTTAAGTTTGGGTTAGGGTTATTCTCGAACTGTTCCAATTCTCGATTTATTTCCCTAAAAGCCTATTCTTCATCATATTCCAGTTCTTGATTTATTATTTCGAGGTTAGACGGCGTATTAAGACCAGAGCATGAAGTCCGCAAGCATATCAAGTTTTTTAAAGTTACATTATTAGGACTGGAAAAATAAGAAAAGTAAACAAAAATTAGAAAGAATAATAGACGATGGAATTTTGATTTCATTTCATTGAATTTTAACATATGAGGGTTTACATCGGAATTTTAAGGAAAGAATTTAGAAACACTTGAGTTACACCCTGAAATAACTCATAGTGCAGAAAGGATGGCAAAAGCTGAACTACCGGGACTCCCGCTTGACGGGGAATGGAGTAGCCTCCCAGTTTTGCAACTTGGCGTCAGGCCCTACATACTGTACTTCGGCAGTGCTGGAGCCTTCTCCTGGTTCGACCTTGTGGGCCTCGTAAAACATCAACCTCATTGCTCCGCATATTTCTTCTATTTCTTCGGCCGTGAAAGCCTCTTCCTCTTCCTCCACGTATTTTGGTTTGAAAAATGATGCGGTGATGTGTGGGATCGGCTGAGTCAATACCAAACCATTTTTCTTACGTTGGTCATCCCATTGTTCGTCGTGGGGGTAGCTTGAAATCCTATGCCAAAAAACTTTTTATTGGTAGGCAAAGTGACGGGTTCTTTAATGCCTTGCAAGGACACCCCGAGCCCTTTCCAGGTGTGTACCCATGTTTGATCATATCGTTGGCGACCATAATTGACGCGTTTGATAGGAAGGGTTGAGGGCACGGGGTTCCTTCCTCATGCTGGTCCACAACCACAATCTCGAAAGCCTGGTAGACTATGTGCTCGCTGCCCTCTCTTGCTTCCAAGCATAGGGCTAATGGGTCCCTGTAAATAGATTGCTTGTCTTCCCCATGGACCACGATTTCCTGGTCGTCACATTCGAGCTTAACCATCTGGTGGAGAGTAGATGGCACTGCCCCTGCCGCATGGATCCAAGGCCTATCCATGACCTGGAATGTCACTTCGAAATCTACAGGGCCGATTATCAAGACCAAATCAATCTCCCCGATCGTGTCTCTCTTGATACCATCGGATGTATGGACGCACACATTGTTGGGCCTTATTCTCTCAGTTCCGATCTCCATTCTTTGTAGGGTCAATAGAGGGCAAATATCAACCCAGATCCACCGTCCATCATAACTCTTTTCACATAGTAACCTTCACATTTAACAGTTAGGTGGAGAGCTTTGTTGTGGGTGGCCCCTTTCGGGGGAAAATCGTTCTTGCTGAATGAGATCCGGTTGACATCAAAAAAGTGTTCTGCCATTCTTTCCATTTGCTCGGCTGTGGTGTTGGCCAGAACGTATACTTCGTTAAAGGTTTTGATCAGGATCTTCTGATGCTCGTTTGAATTTACCAGCAAGGATAGAAGTGAGACCTGAGTGGGGGACTTTCTGAGCTCCTCGATTATGGCGTATTCAGAGGTTTTCATATTCTTGAAGAATTCTTCTGCCTCTCCGGCACTGATCGGCCTTTTGGGCGGAAAGCATTTCAACTTGCTTTTGTTTAGTTCTTCCGGGTCGAGGTATTTCTCGGATGAGTTTATATCGCCTGTTTTCCCAGTAATCTCTTTCCTTTTGTACGTCACCACTGTCCTGTGGTAATTCCAAGGGACGACAGTAGTATTCTTCATGGGGGTTTGTGATGCACAGATAATAACCACAGGCTCATTCAGCCTGGGTGAAATTATTTGCCCCCGTGCCGCATATGTCCCTTTCGGCACGTACATTTTTGGGCCCTTCATTATTGCCTTGTTGAATTATAACCTTCTGGGAGGGCTCAACACACTTTGTTCCTTCCTGTGTGCCTTGGGGATGTAAAGGACAGTGTCTTTAGAGGGTCCCTTATTTGTTCCAGTCTCAGCCTTTTCCGTGACCTGGGGGACGAGGTTACTCTTCTTCATACCCTTGACTGGTTTGGGTGCCGTCTTGCATTTTATTTCCACATCTGCGATGGCGATGATGGCCTTTAGAGCTGGATCGAAATCCGGGTCCTCGCAAATCATACCGATGACGGGCCCATGATTGTGAGTGGGCAGTGGATTGTTCGTCACATTGGGAGCTTTTTCGTCCCGTAAAACCACTTTCTTTTGTTCTATAAGGCTTTCCACGACCCTTTTGAGGGTCCATCAATCCTCCGTGTCGTGCCCTTCTGCTCCGGAATGGTAAGCACAACTGTTACCCCGTCTTTATGATGGTGATTGAGCATTCTACCCGTTTGGAGGTACGAGTTGCAGGAGTCCCATCTGGACCAACTTTGGGAAGAGGCTGGAATACGACTCTCCGATGGGAGTGAAATTAAATCTCTTTGGTGGTTCTCGGGGATAGGCATTGTACGGGTAGTTGTTTTGAGGAGGGCATGGATTATATGGAGCTTGGGGATGATGGTTATTTTTTTGAGGTGTTGTTCTATTCTGATTGTATTGTTGTTGCGGCTTGGGATGTGGCTGAGCGTTCATTACCGCATAGGGTAAAGGAGGCGCAACATAAGCTGCATCTTGGTGAGGATAGTAATGTTGTGAAGCTTTGGGAAATGGACGTGGGTATTGCCGAGACTTCCTGACATCGGAGACCATCATGGCCCCTTCTTCTTTCTTTTTCCTGTTGGCTGCACTCCCGGATCTGCTTTGGATGGCCTGAGAGGTTGCTCTTATGGAAGATTGACTCAGGATACGACCAATTTTTAGACCATTCTCCACCATTTCTCCAATTTTGATTGATTCCGCAAATGGTTTTCCCATGGCGGACATCATATTTTTGAAGTAATCAGCTTCCCGTGCTTGTAGAAAGACGCTGACCATTTCAACCTTATCCATCAGAGGTTTGACCCTGGAGGCGTGCTCGCGCCATTTGATGGCGTACTCTCTGAAACTATCTGAGGGTTTCTTTTTGAGATTGGATAGTGAGTTCCTATTGGGAGCGATGTCCACATTGTATTGGAACTACCGGACAAAGTCCCATGCCAGGTCATCCCATATGTGCCAGCGGGATATATCCTGGTCCATGTACCATTCTGATTCAATCCCCGTCAAGCTTTCTCCAAGATATGCCATGAGAAGTTCCTCCTTTCCCCCTGCTCCTCTGAGCTGGTTGCAGTACCTTTCCAGATGGGCTATGGGGTCCCCATGTCCGTCATATTTTTCGAACTTGGGGTTTTTAAACCCGAGAGGCAAATGGACGTGCGAGAACATGCACAAGCCTGCATAAGAGACACTTTTCTGCCCGCTCAGCCCCTGTATATTTTTGAGGCTCTGTTAAATACTCTTCATTTTTTGAGTTATTTCTTCGTGCTCGAAGCTTTTCTTATCCTGTCCCAAAGTGAACTCAGGCTGAGTTTGTTGGGGATATGCATTGGGAGTAGTATGAGCGGTATCCTGATGGACGGATGGTGTTTGGAATGTGAATGCTGGCGGCTCAAAACTTGGCCCGGAGATAGTTGGTGGAGCCGTGGCGGAGATTAGTGGTGCGGTGAAGATGTTGGAAGATACACCAGAAAATAAAGCCTAGGGGCGAACCTCAGAAGGCCTTCCGGCAAAGTGAGCCGACATAGTTGGATATCCAAATAGCGTGGCTGGGTAGCTTATGAGGATGTTGGACGTCCCGCCTGCCCTGGGGATTATCTCTGGGAAACCTGAGATGGTACTGGGTGGTTCCCTACCATTGGACCATGAGTCCCACATTTCCAGCATGTGGCAACACAGAGTCCTGTTCTCTTCAGCTGTTGCTGACTCATATGTTGGGATGGCTGGATTTAGGTCTTCCACGGAAGAGTTGACGATTGGCAAGTGACTTTCAGACGTCATTTCTATGCTCCCTTTTGATCTAGTGAAGTAAGGATGGGAAGCCAGGTTACCGCAAAACCAACCACCTAAAAATACCTTTTAGATTGAAACATTTATCACATAGGCAATCGCACGTATGGGGTATGCAATGCACCTGAGCAATTTAAATGCTTTTCTATATGTTTTTGCAGCAGTTGTGTACATCCCGGCTTTATCTCTCTTTTTTTTTATTTCATTCTTGCCCTTCCTTTGTTACTATTTCCGCTCTTTTATTCCTCGCTCGGTTTCCTTTCTTATGGTTATGATCGAATCCTATGTGGATTGCCTACGCATCACGATGCCGCGTGAATCAGATCATCACGTAGTTCATGCTAGCAAAACCCAAAGGACAGAAATGCATATTTTTTCTAAAAGATTCATTCTAAAATTTTTTATTCATTAAATAAAACACTTCCCATTATAGAAAAATTGTAGCCCACTTTTGGAATTACAAAGTTTTCAAAACAGACTACAACTAGAAAAGTGAAATACAGACTCAAAAAACATCAAAAATACATCAGTGCTTCCGTTGCTCCAGGGGCCGGTGGGGCATCATTCGGCCTTGCCACGGGCCTGCGTGCTATGTCTTGCCGGAGGCGGTAAAGGTCATCCATTATCTTGTGGGCGAAGATCATAACCGCTGAGAAGAAAGTGGTCCGAGTCATATCTTCGCATTCCTGGCATCTGGTGACGATGTAGTCAGCTATCTCTTGGAGCATTCGCCTAATGATACCCTTCTCTTGAAGCATGCGCCCGATTTGCTGGGATCTCGCCTCTAAAGTTTGGGCGTCTTTGTGACTCTGCAGTTGCCATTGTTGCAACTCTTTTTCAAACTGAGCCATCATGGCATAACACCGTTCCCTCTCTGTCTAAAATATTTTTTCCTGTTTGGCCATTCCGTTCTCGAGGACGGCCAATTTTTCCTTCAAGCCTATGACTTCCTGGTCATATTTCGTTTTTAGTCTCTGGACAAACTCTGTTCTTTCTTCTGCACTTCTTGTTAATATTTCCCGAACTCCGGCCAGTTCTTCTTCAGCTTTATCTAGATCACTCCCATAGCTGCACATTTTATGCCTAAGGCTGTTGATAAGCCTTTCATCAGTTCTGCTTCTCTCTGGGTTCTCAGCAGCTGTTTTTAATTCCTGTATCTGGGCCCGGAGCACTTAATTTTCTTGGGCTAATCTATTTTTCTCCCCTTCAATTGTGGCAGTATGTAGTATGTTTTAAAATTTGATTTTCCTGACCTGGGCTCCCAACTTGCTTACAGTGGCTCGGTAGTTGTTCTCCTTTTCTAACCAAGCCCAATGCTGTTGAGTTTGCTCGGTGAAATGTTGTACGTGGGGTCTCTTTGCAGGTCGTTCTTGCTCTTGATATTCCCTGCCTCTTATTCCATACCAAGAAATATAGGCGGGTTCCACTTCCCCTTTGGATAAGTCTCTCACCGGAGTTTGAGATTCTAAAAACCTGCACTCGTTCCAGATTTGATGGACCCTGCCTTCAGGAAATGCAACTCTTGGGCATAACTCAATGGCTTGTTGGCTTAATTCCTCATCATGGGGAACACCCTGTTGTCTCCCCGATTAGCGTAAGACCCGGTGTAGGGCATATGGGTGAATTCTTCGCAAGCCCATTAACAGGAGATGGCAAACCTCAGCAGACATATTGATAACCTCGCTGAGAGGGAGCCACCCGAACGTCCCCTCGATTTAGTTGGCAGTTAGTGAACTCAAGTATAAGTGCCAGGATTCCGTGCCCTCAGGAAATTTGTGGCCTTTTACCCTAGTACCATGTTCCTTGATGCAATAAAAACCGGTTAAATCGTAGTTCATGTAGCCTGGGCGGCGACAGAGGTGCTCGATCAGCTAGATTTGCAGAAGCAGGTTGCACCCCTCAAATAACTTTCCCCCAGATTGGCAAATTATCAGAGCACGGTCAATCTCGGCTAAGACCATCGGTATAAGTGTGCCATTGGACTTTTTCATCATGAAATTTGCTATTCCCACAAGCCCGATGTCTATGCATCCGTCACTTCTTAGGCAAATCAAGGTGCCCAAGAATACTACCACAAAAGCTAGCCCCCGGCGGGCTTCCCATTAAGCCTGATCTTTGTCAGTTAGACCAGTGTTGTTAGCCTCATAAACCTGGGGATCTCCATAACGTCTGTAAAGAAAATAGAAAGTGCAGAAACCTTTGGACAGGTGTGGGTCTTGGACATCCCGACTAATGTTCAACAGATCCAAAAACATATGTGGAGTCACCGCCCTGGGTGCTACTGGGTACCGACTTCTAAGATTGTCATTGAGACCAGCATACCCCACTATTTCCTCTAGCGTGGGCGTCAATTCAAAGTCTGAAAAGTGGAAAACGTTGTGGGCGAGATCCCAAAAATGTACTGGAGCCTCAACAATGTCCAACCTCGGCTTGATTTTGAGAAGACCAGTAAGTCCCCCTAAAGCTTTCATAACAGACTTTTTACTAGCTTGCCCAAGTTGCTCCACCACATATGGAGTCCTAGAGGTATTTCTTCGACTGCCCTGAAGGGAATGTTTTCAACCGTATTCATCCTGCACATTCGTTTTTTGATTAACACCACAAAATATTTTGAAAAGTGTTATTTTTGCAAAGGGTTTCGTAATAAATAAAACCGGACCATCTTTGTGAATACGGCCCTTTAATACTTCAGGTTTTTTAAGGCTGTGTTTGCGAATTGGGTCGAAATTTAAAGACAAAACACAGGCGGCCACTTTTGCAAAAATGGCCTTCCGGCACCCCACTTGGGCGATCAGGCTACAATGGCGTCACCTAATTATATTTAGGGATATATCCTTTTGATTTTAAAAAATAAAGTTTGACCCGATGAGGGTTGCCTACGTATCCCACACCCGTGAGAATCAAACAATGCGTAGTTCGGAAAAAATCTTGATTGATTAAAATATAAACCCACTCATTTTGTTTCAAAAATTTTGGCAAAATTTCGGGATAAATGGGGATTTTTCAAAATAGGGTGAATTTTCTATCCTACCTCACTCTTGGTTTTTCTGTTCATTTTTATTTTTCATTTTTTTATTTTTTATTTATATTTTAGCCGGTCAATACACAAGCTGAAACAAATAAATACATATGTAACAGGTAAGATGCATCAGGGTAGTCTTTCATTTCGGGTACACCTGTCCTAGACGAACCCAACCCCTGTGTTGAGTCCCCTAAGTCAAATGCACATGATGCAAATAAGCGTTCCTACTAGGGATCCGGCATGAGGTGTTGTTATTCTAGGCTTAAATGTAGGGTTTTGTTCTAGACCAGCCTTACCTGAGCGGACATCTCAAGTCGAGGTCGGGGCGGCGTACCGGGAATACAGAAGCTTCACCGGCTTTGCAACTTGTCTGTACCTAACAGAAAAGAAGTCACAAGAAGTGCACACTTCCCAGATGATTTAGAAGACTCAAAGAGAAGAGGGTTTCGGCACAATTTATATACAGTTTAGGTAATATCAAAGCAGTAAAAAGCGGCATTTAGCACATTAGGTTCAAACATGTAAAATAAGATAATAAAGCCAAATATAACAGTTATTCTAAGCTCGAATTCTGAACCATGAACCAGAGATTCTGGGTTCTTTCCCCAGCAGAGTTGCCAGAGCTGTCACCCCTCGTTTTTCACTACCCCCCGAATTAATGAAGGGGTAATAAGGGAGCTTTTCCACTTTAAGTGACATTATTCGGATTTTTGGGATTTATTTTTTATTTCAGAGTCGCCACCTGGATTTTTGACGATGTTCCGGGACACCGTTTTGTTTTGAAAATCCCAAACCGAGGAAATTTTGACTCTGTTTTAATTTGTCTGCGACCAAAAATCCGAGTAAGGAATTCTGTTAACCCGAGAGAAGGTGTTAGGCATTCCCGAATTTCGTGGTTCTAACACGGTCACTTAACTATTGATATTTGGCTTAATTATCTGATTATTTACGTATTTTAAACCTATTGTGCTTTTAGCCTTTTTCACTTTTTAGCCGCTTTTAATATTTATGGATTTAACTTGAAATAAGTCACGATGGCGTGCACTTATTTGTTTTTGGACACATTATAAATGCGCCACATGAAATGCACCCGCAATTACAAAGTGTGATTTTTATTATAGTTTGAAGTTGAAGACGAGGACATGAGTTGTCGCACCTGAATGTATATTACGTGGTCAAGACTATGGTCATGACAGTTTTATAGTGCCTATTTGAGGCGATGTTCGTTTATTCTTGATGCTTTCCATTTGAGGGAGAATTTTTAGTTCTAAAATCAATTAGGACATTTACGGGTTTACCTTGGACAAGTTATGATGACACATGGAAAGAACGTCACATGAAATGCACCCGTGATTGCTATGTGCATTTTATTAGTTGTTTAGAGTTAAGGGTCCGGGGCATGAGTTGCCACTCCCGAGTGTAGGTTAAGGTAATTTGAGGTGATACTTGTTTACTTACCAGATTTCATACTAAAGGTATCTTTCTCCCTAGGGGGTGTTCCCTGAAGAAAGAGAGAAAGTCATGGGCATAAAAGGTGACATATTTCGGGCTATGGCCATATTTTAACCCCAATTAATCACTTTAGGCCATCCTAGATTGGCTATTTCTGTAAAAAGACTACCAATTAGGAAATTCAATTCCTAAACAAACCTTAAAGATCTTCTCTTCCTAGTTTCGTAAATGATAGAAACTGTGTTAATCAAGATGCACCTCATTCGTGTAGATATATAAACACATATAAGAATTATAGGTGCATAAATACATTATCTACTGGTCTCGCTTCAAATTGGTAAGCTAAAATTAATTAATTTATTTTGAAACTTTGTAATTTCTAGAGAAGATACACAACACAGGTAGTTTTACCAATTCTAAATTAACAGTTTCTTGTCTATTTTTAGATAACCTAATCACATGCTTCAAGGTTCAAAAGTGTTCATACATTGATTTCAGAAGTTTAACAGGATACGACATGAACCAAAAATAATTCACTAAATCCACTTATATTGAAACAATTGAATTTTGAAATAACCACTTCTGAAAATCAATAAACGTTTACGAAAGGCTTCATGTAGATTGATTTGAATACCAACTCCCTTTTTTTCGATTAAACACCTATTTTAGTCCCTTAACTACTTTTTAGAGCAACGCAAATTCAAAGTTCCAGAAAATCGCCTTAAAATTTAGTTTTAACACTATCAGTTGAAAGGCTAAAAATGAATATACAGTCCAGTCCCTTAAATTACAAGATTCCAAAGTGCATAAATGAACGAATTACAGTTTTTTCTGAAGCGAAAATACAGCTTCGGTATAAATACATTTTTTATGAATATCCAAAGAAAACTAAAAATGGAAATCCTAAATAGCCGCTCCACATCTGGATTCTTCGTACTATTCATTTATAACCCTCTTATTGTAATTTATAGAACACACAAACTAATTAAGTGTGGAGCACCCACCAGACCAAACAGGACCATGAAAGGGGGTCAAGTTAAACCTGGTAATGCTATGCTAAGCTACACTAACAAAACATAATTATTTATGGATTCTCTTGGTCTAAACCTGACCATGAATGTGTCAGATTTTAATCCCATAATGCCAACATTAAGGTAAATCTAACGCCATATGGAGACCTACTTACTAAGTGTCTTCAATGGACAAAGAACAACAAATAAGAGCACCCGTTTTTATTAATAATCTAAGATTATAAGTCCAACATTTTACTATTTGGACAGTGTTGAGGATATGCCTTTGAGTATTGTCAAAAAGTGAATCCAATCATGAAGGAGGTTAGATTCAAAACTTAATGACGCTCTTAGAAGAAAAAATCATGTTGAAACCTTTTCTGGACTGAATGTGGCCATAGAAAGGGTCAGATTCAGCTCCATCGATCTCATCTTTGTTCCTCTTAACAATTATACTATAATTTTGACTTTTTAGGAGTTTTTAGGGACATAATCTGATCATTTTAAGTGATTCGGATTCCTTATTCTAGGAGGCCTTTCGACTACTTATTTTATGCCCTAGCAGAGGTAACTTCAGGGACATGCTACTGTTTACGCACTATTGTGGAGTGAATTTGACCATTTGAAGGTGTAACTCATCTAACCTAGTGCTAATACTAACCTACCTAGAGACTTGCTTGTTGAATCTCTTATTGACCAAAGAGCCTCAATTGAAAGCATATTTTTCTGCACATGTAATAGAGAGAACCTAACAATAGAGAAAGTCAGGTTCTACAACATAATGCAGATTTTTAGGGAGGTAGAACTACGATTATCAACTACATTTATATACCTTTAGCCTGAAATATACAGAATATTCCATCAGAGAAATACCAACAGCAAAAAAAAGTATTCATCACACTCACTGGTTCATTAACATGCTAATAAACATCTATACAGTCACATTTACATAAAGAAAAAGAAATAACCTCATTCATCAAGAACAACTAGTTTAAGTAGGCAGAAGAAGAAGAAGATTCCAGTTCAATATTTCATTAAGAGCAGATGAGTTAATACATACCTTTTAAGAGTAAAATAGCAAAATGGACTTGACCAAATAAAGGTCGGATGCTGAAAACTGGAGATTAACACAACAACCGACAGGCAACAAGACCAGCAATAGAGAAACCAGAAAGGGAGAGATTGAAAAGCCAGAAATTGAAGCAAGACCAGCCAGAAAGCAGATTTCAAATGGATAAACTTTTAAAACCCAGAAAAACCAATCAGCTAACACCCAAGTTCAAGAATACCAAGACTGAGGAAGACCAAATTTTTTCCAGATATTTCTATATTCTTTCAGTATAGGATTTCTACTGTGTGTGTATATGAAATTTGTGTATCCAGATTTTCAGCAGGGCCCAAGGTTCAAAAAGGTGTCCAGAATATATAAAAAGAAAGTCTATTTATAGGATATTTGGGAATGGGATATTCTTTGGAATATTCCCTATCGAAAAGCTGAAAAATAGTACTAAATAGTACATAGGGCAGCTGTCAACTTATCTTTGGGACAACTTCCCCCTATTCAGAACTTTCCTATCTATTAAAAGACCCTTTTAACCTTAAAAATCTGATTTCCTAAATTGAGTTACCTAATGTACCCCTTGGAGTCCCTGAATTTACCATTGGGTAATCAAGGTTAAACTCACTTGGGTTATTATTTAACTCTAGTTACCTAACCCTAGTTATGTTCTTTAGTCAACTATTAGTTGATCTTAATTATTGTTGAATCAAACTTGTTAAAGGTTAATTGATTAAGTTCCTATTAATCAACTGGGTTTAGCTTGTTAATTAATGCAAGTCAATCGGCTTAACTCCTTAACCTAAGTCAACTGATTCAATTTGGTTAATTCAACTCGATTAACAAAAATCAGAAACTTGACTAACTATTAAGCCTAGGTTAACTAATTTGTTTTAGTTAATTAATCCTGAACTAACTATATTAGACAGCTTTTAGGAATTAGTTAACTACTTAAGAGACTATTAGACTAGGTTAAAACTATTAAACAAGTGATTATAGGAAATCATTGCTAACTAAATTAGTCTTGATAAGTCTAGGTTAAACCCTGACCAAACATTATTTTAGAACTGAGTTTTAGCCTAATTGGTTGATTAGTTTCAGGTTAATTAATTACTTTAGATTAATTAGGTTGAACTTCTTAGACTTAGGTCAATTGTATTATTACCTAGTTCAAACGTACACTTAATTAGTCATGTATAATTGTCTCTTGATTACCTAATTAAACTATTATTTGATCGATTAATAATCGATTGAAACTAAAGTTGAAACCAAAAGAAAACAGAAAAGACAGAAAGTATAATTAGTATAGGCACGCCTATTCAACAAGCAAAGCTAACAATTCAATTAAACCAACAACATGTTATTTAAACAAAGAAGTTCATGAACTCCTAAACAGAATCAGTAATCAATCCTTAAAACAGGAGACTTAATAGTTGAGGAAAAATGGGGAAAGAGGGGGAAAATAGTCCGGGAAAACATAAGAATCTCCAACCAGTGAACAACTTGGACAATAAGGCACATATTAGGTACACATGCATATTTAGAATAAAACAGGCCAAGAAAAGAAGATATTCAACAAAACCAATCTCAAACCAACGACTTCAAACTAATCGGCTAAGCTAGCATAAATCTAAAATGGTTATTATATAATCAACTCATGCATTTAAAGATATAAACTGAATCAAGAACAAACAAATACTAGATGAGAACATTACAACATAAACACATGTATCAAAACAGTGATGCATACGGTTTCATTTTTCTTAAAACGGAGAAATGTAAGAGAGAAAAGGGGGGGGGGGNAGGGTTTCAGATTCTTAGATCTGAAATTGGGGATTTTCGGATGATTTTTTGAAGAAACAAATGGTGGGAGGTGGTTGAGGATGGCAAGGAGATTATTTGGTTAAGATTTGGGGTCATTTGGTTGTGGTCCGCTGTTGGTCGAAATCCCAATGCACACGCAAATGTACGTGGTCGACAAGTAATATAGGATTAAGTCCAGATATCGTACCCAAGAGACTTGTATAA
>ML333500.1:0-19787 GCA_005239505.1 Nicotiana paniculata
ACAAAATAACAAGGCCAAGTAATCATAGAAACAAAAATGAACATAGAACAATTAAGACAAGAACCAATTAAATTGAGAACAGGAAAGGGATCATGTTTAACAGACCATTTGGTGGTGCATAGATACTCGTCACCTCACCTATACACCACACACATGCAAATTCACATAGAAAATAACTAGGGATTCCTATTCCCTCAAGTCAAAGTTAGACCAAACACTTACCTCAATTTCGTAGGCCACTCTTGCTCAATTACTGCTTTTCCTTTTGAATTCACCTCTAAATTGCTCGAATCTAATCATAATTAACTCAATATCATCAATCTATTCTAAAGGAACTAACTTTATTGAAAAATATGGCTTTTACTAAGTTTTCTAAAAAAAAGTAAAAATCCGACCCGGGCCCGCTTGATCAAAACTCGGGGTTCGGACCAAATTACGTTTACCCCTTCACCCACAAACCCAAATATACTATCAGTTTTGAAATTCGACCTTAATTCGGCGTAAGAATTCGATTTTTACAAATTCCCTAATTCTACCTAAACCCTCAATTTTAAGAATTCGATTTTTACAAATTCCTTAATTCTACCTAAACCCTCAATTTTTACCATGAGAATTCTTAGTTTTTGCTTTAAAAGTGATGAAAAACAGTAAGGAATTGAAAGAACAAAGTTTAGAATTGATTACCTTTGGTTTGGGGATGATAATTGTTGAAGAAAATCGCCCTAAAAAATATGGTGAAGAAGAAGGTCTGCCCGTTTTTAAAAAGGTATTTATATTAGTTGGGTTGAAGACCTATACGATCGCACTCAATAGGATGCGTTCGCATAGGGTAAGGGGGCTGGGCAGTGCGTTTGCATGGGGAGGGGTGCGATCGCATAGATACTGGCCTCCCCTCCCACATGCCTGTTTTAATGTTGTGCATTCGCGTAGCAGGGAGTGCGTTCGCACAACTTAGCCCAGATGAAGAATCGTGATCACATCACTGATGTTGCGTTCGCACAATACAAACTTTGGGACCTCAGACTTTACACTATGCGATCACGGACCTTCCTATGCGATCGCATAGAACAACTGACCTAGACACCATAAAATGAAAAACCAGTAATTCTCTTTAAGTGTAAAACACCGCGTGACCTACCTGAAACTCACCCGAGCCCTCGGGACTCTAAGAAAAGCATGCACGCAAGTCTAAAATATCATACGGACTTGTTCGTGCGATCAAATCATGAAAATAACATGTAAAACTATGAATTAAACCTCATAACTCATCATTTTCAACAAGAACTCTTAAAGTTCATAACTCTTCAACCGGATGTCTGAATCACGTCAAACGAACTCCGTTTTTCACCAAAATTCACAGTTAACCTCTTAATATCATAACAAATATGAACCGAGCTCCGGAACCAAAATACGAACCCAATACCAAATTTCAAATATTATTTCTTTTCTTTAATTCATAAATATTTTAGCAAAACAATTTCTTTCAAAAATTGATTTTAAGGCTTGGGACCTCCGAATTCATTTCCGGGCATACGCCCGAGTCCCATATTTTACTACGGACCTCCCGGGATCGTCGAAACACAGATCCGGGTCCGTTTATTCAAAATTTACCAAAGTCAAACACAATCAAATTTAAATTCTAGAAACCAATGTTTCTCATATTTTCACATAAAAGTTTCCGGTTTCACGTCCGGATTGTGCATGCAAATCGAGGTATCTAATATTTGTCTTTTTGTGGATATTAAGCATAGAACGGAGTCTAAATTTATAAAATGACCTCTTGGGTCATCACAATCTCCACCTCTAAAATAAACTTTCGTCCTCGGACGGACATAGAAAATTACCTGAATTGGCAAACAAGTGTGGATATCTACTCTGCATGTCCGACTCGGACTCCCAAGTAGCTGCCTCAACGGCTGGCCTCTCTGCACTCGAACTGAAGGATAACTCTTAGATCGCAACTGACGAACCTCCCGGTCTAAAATGGCTACCGGCTCCTCCTCATAAGTCAAGTCTTGGTCCAATTGGATAAAGCTGAAATCTAACACGTGAGACGGGTCACCATGATATTTCCGGAGCATAGACACGTGGAATACCGGATGAACTGAGGATAACCCTGGAGGCAATGCAAGTCTATAAGCTACCTCCCCCACTCTATTAAGAATCTCAAACGGCCCGATATACCTAGGGCTCAACTTACCCTTCTTCCCAAATCTCATAACACCTTTCATGGGAGACACACGAAGCAATACTCTCTCTCCAACCATGAATGCCACATCACGAACCTTACGATCGGCATAACTCTCTTGCCTAGACTGAGCTGCACGGAGTCTCTCCTGAATAATCTTGACCTTATCTAAGGCCGCCTGAACTAAGTCTATACCCAACAACCAAGCCTCTCCCAGCTCAAACCATCCAATTGGCGATCTGCACCGTCTACAGTATAACACCTCATAAGGAGCCATCTGAATGCTCGACTGATAACTATTATTATAAGCAAACTCTGCTAACGGCAAGAACTTATCCCATGAACCTCTAAAGTCAATAACACAAGCGCGGAGCATATCCTCCAATATATGAATGGTAGGCTCGGACTGCCCGTCAATCTGAGGGTGAAATGTGGTACTCAACTCCACTCGGGTAACCAACTCACACTGAACTGCCCTCCAAAAGTGCAAAGTAAATTGCGTACCCCGATCAGAAATGATAAAAACGAGCACACCATGAAGGCAAACTATCTCCCGAATATATAACTCAACCAACTGCTCTGAAGTATAAGTACTTGCCACAGGAATGAAATGTGCTGATTAAGTAAGCCTATCTACAATAACCCAAACTGCGTCAAATTTCCTTTGAGTCAGTGGGAGCCCAACAACGAAGTCCATAGTGATACGCTCCCTCTTCCACTCAGAAATCTCTATCTGCTGAAGCAAACCACCAGGTCTCTGATGCTCATACTTTACCTGCTGACAATTTAAGCAACGAGACACATACGCAGCAATGTCCTTCTTCATTCTTCTCCACCAATAATGTCGTCTCAAGTCTTGGTACATTTTGGTTGCACCTGGATGAATCGAATACTTGGAACTGTGAGCCTCCACAAGGATCAACTCATGAAGGCCATCAACATTAGGCACACATAAACGACCATGCATCCTCAAAACAACATCATCTCCAACTGTAACCTGCTTGGCATCACCGTGACGAACTGCGTCCCTAAGGACCGCCAAATGTGGATCATCATCCTGCCGCTCCCGGATACGGTCAATTAGAATACCGAGCAACTGTACAAGCTAGAACACTGTTGGGCGAAATATCCAACCTCAAGAACTGATTAGCCAACGTCTGAATGTCTGCAGCCAACGGTCTCTCACCAATTGGAATATACGCAAGGCTGCCCATACTCGCCGCCTTTCTACTCAATGCATCGGCCACCATATTGGCCTTCCCTAGGTGATACAATATGGTGACATCATAATCTTTTAGCAACTCTAACCATCTTCGCTGCCTCAAATTTAGATCTTTCTTCTTGAATAAGTACTGGAGGCTGCGATGGTTAGTAAATATTTTACACGGCACGCCATAAAGATAATGCCTCCAAATTTTTAAAGCATGAACAATGGCTGCAAACTATAAGTCATAAACAAGGTAATTCTGTCACGACCCGAAATCCCACCTTCAGGTCGTGATGGCGTCTAACATTGAACTCGCTAGACAAGCCAGCGTTACTAGCAAATCTGATTTATTCCTTTACTGTTTAGCATTTTTAAAAGAGACATATAAGAAAAATTAGATATGAGAAAGTGGAAGGTAAGAAATTCAACATCTTAAATAATAATTCGTACAAAAATTTCCTTAAACATCTCCCAAGACTGGTGTCACAAATTCACGAACAGTCTAAGATTTTTACTAAAAACAAAGTCTGAACAAAACAATAAAATTGTCTCGGAAGTACAAGAGAAGACGAAAATAAAGAGGAATAAGGTAGCAGGTGACGCCAAGGCCTGCGGATGCCTGCAAGACTACCTCAGTGTCGCCTGTGGACTGAAAGACACTCCCTCGATCACTGTCCACCGGTTCCGGTACCGTAATCTGCACAACAATAAAGAAGTGCAGGTGTAGCATCAGTACAACCGACCCTATATACTGAGTAAGTGCCGAGCCTAACCTCGGCGAAGTAGTGACGAGGCTAGGACACGACAAATAATAACCACATGTGCAATTCAATAATATATAATAGAAATAACGGCAGGAAGTAAAAAGTTAAGTACAAAATACGAGAAGAACATGCCAGGGTACAAAGGGCAAAAACACTTATTGAGTAACAGAACATGGCAACCGTCTAGTATCAGAATAACAACAGGAAATAAACAAGTGCACGGCATCACCCTTCGTGCTTTACTCTCATTCTCACCAAGACAAGTGCACGACATCACCCTTCGTACTTTACTCACATACTCACCAAAACAAGTACATGGCATCACCCTTCGTGCTTTACTATCATTCTCACTAAGACAAGTGCACGACATCACCCTTTGTGCTTTTACCTCACAATATCGGCACGGCATTAACCTTCTTACTTTTAATATAAACAATGGCACGACATCACCCTTCGTGCTTTTACCTCACTACATCGGCACGGCATTAACCTTCGTGCTTTAAGTATGAATAATGGCACGACATCACCCTTCATTCATTACACTCTTCCTTACCCAACAATAATCAGAACAACAATTTGGCAAGGAAAAATCACAATACAAAACATAATTTACAACATCCCGGCAAGGGAACAATAACAGAAATATCACCGTCCCGTCAAGGGACCCAGCTATAACTAATCTCACTGAACGTACAATACAACCAAAATAATCCTCAACCGAACAACTAATAAACAGTGTTCACAACTCAGTATTTCCAACAATTGAATAATATCCAAAATAGAAGCTACCTCATAAATACAATGGATATCGAATAAAACACATATACCATAAGATATGAATCACGGGCATGTCTGATGACAAGGTATAGGTACTCGTCACCTCACCTATACATTGAACATATGACTCAACACCTATTCCCTCAAGCTAGGATTAGGCCAAACACTTACCTCGATTCCAAGAATCCAAATCAAGCCTCTAGCACTGCTTTTCCTCTCGAATCCAACTCTGAAACGATATTATATAGACACAATCGACTAAACAATATCAATAATGACTCAATAATTCAATCCCAAAGCCTAAATATGAATTTCCCATCATTCTTCCAAAAATACCAACATTTGACCCCGGGCCGGCTTGGTCCAAACATGAGGCTCGGACCAAAACCCGATCACCCATACCCCCACGAGTTCAAATAGATAATTTATTTTGAAATCCGACCCCAAATTGAGGTTGAATTACCCAAAATTCCCAAAGCCCTAACTCTACCCAAAATCCCTAATTTCTACTTTGATTTTAGGATTTTAGGCCTAGATTCTAGTGATTAGGGAAGGAAAGTGGAAGAAATTGGTGTTAGGAACACTTACCCAAATGGCTATGGAGGAGAAAATGGCTNGGGCGATTTTGTTCTCTACGATCGCGGAAGAAGGGATGCGATCGCATAGCTATAGAAATTCCTACTATGCGACCGCAGACGGAAGGCTGCGATCGCAGAAGAACCTGACCCATACGTCTGCGATCGCGGAGGTTATGGTGCGATCCCAGAGAGATGCTACCAGCCCCACCCCAGACCGCCTATACTCTATGCGATCGCGGAAGCAACTATGCAATCGCATAGTCACAAAACCCTCCCCTCTCAATCACACTATGCGATCGTGGATCTAGGTCTGCGATCGCACTGAACAACACCAGACACCAAATATGGACTTTTACACCAGAAATTCTAAGTCTTTTACACCCCGTTAACTACCCGAAACTCACCCGAGCTCTCGGGTCTCAAAACCAAGAACACACACGACTCCCAAATCATCCTACGGACTTATTCAAGCATTGAAATCACCAAAACATCATCAAAATCAATGAATTAAACCTCAAAACTCATAGATTTCACGTCAAACCAAGTCCGTTAATTTCCAAATTTTACAGATAACTCACATAACACATATTGAACCTGTTCCGGGCTTTGAAACCATAATACGGTCCCGGTAACACAGATTTCACATCAAAGTTCATTTTCAAAAGTCTTTCTTATTTTTAGAAAATAATTTTTTTTTAAAAATTCATTTCTCGGGCTTGGGACCTTAGAATTTGATTCAGGGCATACGCTAGGTCCCATATTTTCCTACGGACCCTCCGGGACCGTAATATCACGGATTCGGGTCCGTTTACCAATAATGTTGACCAAAGTCAACTTTATTCTATTAATTATCATAAATTCAACTGTTCAACACATTTCCACATAAAGACTTCCCTGATACGCGCTCGGGCTATGCATGCACATCGAGGTGAGATTAACGGAAGCTTTCGGGGCCTCGAAACACAGTTTTTGCTAAATTACACAAGATGACCTTTTGGGTCATCACCAATTCTTCTCATGGACTTTCAACTTACGAGACGCATACGCAATCACCCTGTCATCTTGCATCAATACTTCTCCATGGCCAACTCGAGAAGCATAACAATACACCGTGAAAGAACCCGAATCTGATGGTAATACCAACACCGGTGCTGAAGTCAAGGCTATCTTGAGCTTCTGAAAGCTCGCCTCGCACTGATCTGACCATTTAAATGGGGAACCTTTCTGAGTCAATTTAGTCATTTGGGCTGCTATGGACGAGAACCCCTCCACAAAATGATGGTAGTAACCCGTCAAACCCAAGAAACTCCTAATTTCCGTAACTGTAGCGGGTCTAGGCCAGTTCTTGACTGCCTCTATCTTCTTAGGATCAACCCGAATACCCTCCACTGATACAATATGACCCAAAAAGGCTACTGAATCTAACCAGAACTCACATTTTGAAAACTTGGCATACAACTGATTATCTCTCAAAGTCTCGAGTGCTATACCGAGATGTTGCTCATGCTCTTCCCGACTGCGAGAGTATATAAGAATGTCATCAATGAACACGATCACAAAAGAGTCCATATGGGGCTTGAAAACCCGATTCATTAAGTCCATAAAGGCTGCTGGAGCATTAGTCAGCCCAAAAGACATAACCAAAAATTCATAATGCCCATACCTCATCCGAAAGGCTGTCTTAGGAATATCGGACACTCTAATCTTCAGTTGATGATAGCCTGACCTCAATTCAATTTTCAAAAATACTCTAGCATCCTGAAGCTGATCAAATAGGTCATCAATTCTTGACAACGGATATTTATGTCACGACCCAAATCGATGGGCCGCGACGGGCACCCGGTACCTTACTCGACCGAGTACCAACGTAACGTATATTTTCTATTACATCATCATATACACGTGACATACGAGCCTAATAGCCAACATAATCATTTATAAACTCAAAATATAGGCCGACAAGGCCGTACAATCTTTCACGTACACGACATGTCTACAAGCCTCTAAGAGTACATAAGTGTCGTAAAGGTCGGGACAGAGTCCCGCCATACCAAAAAATACACGTCTAAATCATACTAACCAAACAAGCAAATCCGAAGCATATGGAGTGCACCAACATCATCCGCTGAGCTGATAGCCTACTTGGAGGGCTCTCGACCTGTCTATCGGGACCTGCGAGCATGAAACGCAGCGTCCCCAGGCAAAAAGGGATGTCAGTACGAATAATTTACAGAGTATGTAAGGCACATAAATAAATGCATAAGAGACATGGATGAGATATAGAGTACATGACTCAACATGTAAGTCTGAATAACTTTGTAAAGTATAAATTAATTTTAGCGTCACGCATATGCGTATGAATTTCATGTCGTGCATAGGTACATGTTCCATAACATCATCAGCCTCTAAGGGCATCCCATCATATCATATCGGCCACTGTGGGCAAAATCATTATCGTATACCAGCTGATCAGGTGGTGGTGCGTATATAATGCCATAACCTTTCCCATATCCCATATACATTTATATACATACATATATATGCGTATATAATGTTGTTTGAATATACATACATATATACGTGTATATAACGCCGTTTGAACCATATTTCAGCCACTGTGGGCAACATCATCATCATCATATACCAGCTGATCAGGTGGTGGTGTGTATATAACGCCGTAACC
This sequence comes from Nicotiana paniculata, assembly GCA_005239505.1. Lineage (NCBI taxonomy): Eukaryota > Viridiplantae > Streptophyta > Magnoliopsida > Solanales > Solanaceae > Nicotiana > Nicotiana paniculata. The sequence continues at coordinate 8,198 of ML333500.1, forward strand.
TTTTATTGTATCCCATATACATATATACGCGTATATAACGCCATCTGGTCATGGGTCAATGTGCATATATAAATGCATGAAATGCATATAAAATACGTCAATAAAATCTCTCGGTACGTCATAAGGCCATTATGCCTCTGATTAATATCATGAAATAAACTTTACCAACATACGTATTTTCGAGACCCATGAACAAAAGATAATAATAATTCTCACGGGGAATCAAGAATATAGACACCCCTACTATTGCTATGAATAGAGTAATTTATAGAAACTGTGTATTTACTTGTTTCTTCAGTATAATTTGGACCATGCCAAAAAAAAGGAATAGTCTTAACATACCTGGAATAGGAAAAAATTCGTGTGATATTTTTGAGAAAGATTGTAGCGAACTTGTTTTTTTTGAATTAGCATAACACGCTGGGTCTTGTAAGATTTCAGAGAAATTTTCATGTTGCATCTTTGTCATTTCTATTTCAATGGTGTAGGAAATGTTATTGTTGGATTTGAGATTAACTTTTGTTTTAAATGTTGGACTTTTGAAAGAAAGCTTATATGATCACCTTTTGATCATTTAAAGGCCAAGCTTCCAATATACTTAAGTCATGTGTATGACACTTAAATGGACACCTTTCATCTCAAGACATGAGTCATTTAGTGAATTTGAATGGTCTGCCACGTTTTTGGGTTTAGTATTTATCCAAAAACTTCAATTAATCCACCACTAGTTATTAATTAACTAGGTAATATCCCATTACCCAAGAACAATTATTTTTTCTTACTTAAAATACTACTCACTTTTCACATACCTTATACACCTTACTATCATTGTTATGTGGTACCTTGTATGACACTAGTCCATAAATACCGAGTATTATAGCTTAGACCGTATTTTACCCCAAAATATCAAATTTCAACGAAATTCATTTTCTTTGATTCACTCACCCTCTCACCTCCACAAATTACTTATCACTTGTTTGAAATATTACAATCCTTATAATCTCCAAATAATCTTTTCCTTGGACTGATGTCAATTTCCTTACGACCAATTCAACGTACAATACCGCAAGGTGCAACATCGTCGTAATTTAATATTGCGAAGCGTAACATCATCATAATGTAATACTGCAGGATGTAACATCGACGTAATATTACGGGGTGTAACATTATTCCCTCTTTGGAACATTCGTCCTCGAATGTTGGCTGATGCACTTATCTGTCTCATAACCCATAGCTCTTGTGAATACTTTAATATTCTCCTTTCCATTTAGGTAATTGTTATTTGAATAAATCTCAAAGGTCAGGTCATTCCCCCCTTTATGCTTCCTTTCCACGCCATGACTTATGGTCGAATTCCTTCCAATCTCGTAATTGTTGCTACTTCCTATCATGCAGCCTCTACGAATACTGACCTTGTAAGTGTGCCTATGCGACTCTTCTCTCCTTTTTCCTCCAGCGTTTAGCTAATATCTAGGCTTTATTTTGTAAACATATACAGGGCTTAATAGGATGCCTCTCTGGGCATCTATAGATGTACTGAAGTTCTTCGCTCGGTACTTTGTAGAACTTGCGAATATGGCTACATCTTATTTCATGGACGTGGTTAGCCATTTGTTTGACTTTACTGCATCTACATAGGCCATAGTTACCATAATTTTTACTTCGAATTATCGTTACTGAGGTCTGCAACCAATTCCAGGTTATTCTCGTTGCTTATCCTTAAGATTAATGGTCTAATCTCATCTTATACTGTTGAACTTGTATCCATATTTTGTTGATTCACTTCAATATTAAGTTACAATATACCATTGATAACTTGAAACTCTTACGTCATACCTTGCCGCTAGGGCTTACGTTGCATCGAGGAATATTTGAAGTGATTTTCCTAATCCACTTAGGGGTGATACTGTACTTCAATGACCGTACTTTATGGCATCCCAATGTCATTCACTTACGTGGGTATTTTATTCTCGTACAATCCATGAAATCCTCTTCAAATCATTACTTACTCAAAGGTCTAAACGTCATCCTTTATCTATCGCAATCACACCCTTATTTCACTACCAGGGCAACATTCCACTCTTCTAATGCTACTAGTCATAGACTCCTTTGAGCTTATTCAGGCTATACTGAGCTTTCTATAACTTAGAGAACCCATCATCTCTCTAGTTTTCATGGGCTTAATCCCGAGAACTTGTTCATTCTCGTCACCTTCTCACTCACTTTTCCTTATCCTTACTTCAACCTTGTCGCTTACCATACTTTAGTTTGCGACCTACACATATCTATTTATACTATTTGTAACCTTCCTTCCACTTGCTTGCACCATAGATTGCCTTATGTTATTCTGGAACATTAAGCGAGATATCACACATCTCTAACTCTTCTTTTCTCTCCTAACTAGGCCCCTCAATACCTAGAGACCATAGGCTGGAAAATATACCATTGACGATGCTATCATTCCTGGATATTGAATCCTCATGCTTCTAGCCTTCTATCCTAAGTATGCACTATTCATAACCTTCTACATTTGATTATCTCGTACATTGTTCACCTTTACCTTACTTATCTTAAAATATCGCATCACATATTTTATCTCTTTCATAACCTCCCTCGCATATGGTGTAATTCACGCCCATAACTTGAAGCTCTATTATAATACTTGCACCTCTGGTGCATACACAATCCGGTGGGAGCTTCATACCGACTTCTTATGAGGCTGGTACTTCTTATATCTGGCTTTATCATAGAGTCGTTATAAAATATATTTTTTGTACTATCTCTCTTGTACCTTTGATATTAAGATTAATTGTGCAATATTCTCAATCATGATTTCTATAGTTTTCTTGGTCCGATAATCAGACTCCTGATTTACTTCGTTGATATAACTCTTTAATTCCCTCTTCCTTCTGGTCAGCCTTTATCTAGTCTTAAGCCATCTTCCGATCTGCGGCTCATGGTATTGTTTTAGCCCTTTCATGGATGTTATGGAATGTTCAGGATACAATCTTCTAACAATTCAATCATTTGTCTATAACCTGGACTCAATTCTTTCTTTTAACTTATATCGGAGTCTTCTACGACTGTATGATTGTCAACATATATGTTGCATGGCTTATCCGAACTCTTAATTATGTTTGTAACATAACTAATTCGGGATCATTGATCGAATAATTCCTTCCGGTCCTTCTCAGCTTCTTTCAAATGTAAGCTATTACTTTCCCCGGTCTTTCTGCCTCCTTGTTGCGTGCATACTTAGCTTGTTTTAGTTCCCACACATGCCGGAATTTTCGTGCAACTTCATATGATCTCGAGTATTACTTTTGATTTTACTTCCCCGCTTTTCATTAGCCTCGGTAGTTTCCTCTTTCTTGTGGAGGACGTTCAATGTTGTTGTGAAACTGTTGTTACAAGACCATTTCCTCTTTAGGTCACTGAGTTTAGGTTGAAGCCTTCTTCCTTATTTTCCTTAGCTAGTCTTTCATTGTAGTACTTAGGGAAGACCTTCTGACTCTTGTAAAGTTGTGAGCTTATTATATTGTATACTCGACGGACCTTATGATGTCCATCCTTGCCTATACTTACCCGTAGTTACTTACCTCCACGTCCTTGTGCTTGTAAGGTTGCTTCTGAACTGATATTTTGACTATCTTCCTAGTGGGTCTCTCTGTTATTTCCGTAACACTCATACGGTACTTTTTTAACTTCCCCAAATCCTATATGAATATATCTCAAGTATTATAATGTCATTACTGCGAGGCTGAATTCCCCATGTTGGAGTTCACTTTGTTTATCTTGCATGGTCTATTGATTTATATGTATCCTCTTATCTAGCCATAACTAGGCTCTTCCTGAATCAACTACTATCTACCCGTTGGCCCATTCTCATGTCAATATTCAGCGTAATCTTTCTTGGGTTGTTTTCTTTGTCTTAACTTACCTCTTGCACTGGCTCCTTATTTATCAATAACATCCTAGGCAGGAACCCTTACTTGCTTTCCTTGACGCCATGTTTGCATAATGTTCTGGAATCGTAACATATCTGTAGGATTTGAATATCAATCTCATCTCCTTCTAATTTATCGCATTCTTCCTTTACCATTCCATAATTACTAGAATCACTTAATTCTGACTTAATGCCACACACTCCATATTCCCCCTTTTGGGGAGTACTCTGATTTAATACTACGATGATTTACGTATAAATGTTTTACCTCTTTATATTTGGCGTCTTTTCACATCATTGATGACCCTTACTCTCCTTGCGGTAATCCTTTTGTACTAAGGATAACAAAATTCCTTACTTGCAAGGTGACAATTACTATAACTGGCACATACAGTCTCTTAAGCTTAACTTTGCTCACATTGCTTGCTTTAGGGAAGCGTCTCCCTGAATGACTATTCTCTGAATTCATCGTGAATCTTCTTCTATGGCCCGTCCTATTATTGTCGGAATGCGATCTGAAATTCTCCTGATGTTGACTACTACCAAATCACTCAGTCCCTAATTCATTTTTAGTTTATCTTGTTTGCCAGTCCATATTGATTTATGTTACTCTAGGGATTAACTCTCCCCTCTGGTAGTCGCGTTGGAGTTGCGAGCTTTTTTCTCGAAATGAGGATATAACCTTATGGCCTATACTCTTTCGTTGTCTTAAGGCCTGTCACCTCTCGTCTCTTCATTCACTTGACTAGACTATGTAATACTGTCATTTTTTCTTCTTCTTTTTTTTTCTACCGTCTTTATCCATGTATCATACCTTATTCATAATGCTTCCTTATCTCTCTTCTCATTACTCTGCTAATATTTCTGCATATCCCCTTTCTTGTGAAAACTTCAACACGACATTCTTTCGCTTTTAGCTCTCCTTGCTTCATTCATTGGCTCTCTGGGTTGCTCAACATCCTCGCTCTACTAGGGATGAGAGCCACACTTAAGGTAATATTTATCACATCCAAGCTTTCAGTGCCTATCTTCTGAATGCTAGTATTTACATCTAATCGTAATATTCTAGAGTGAACCACCTGGGTGTCTCACAAGAAGATCTATTGACACATTTGTAATACCCTTCGGAAATGTCAACTGACGCAACCAATTCACTCATCATATCTTCTTATACTACTTATGATAACCCCCATAGGGCATATCTGGAATGGGTGCGACCAATTGTATATACCTCTGTTTTGAATATCACTCAAAAAGATTACATTCCTCTGCCTGGATTATAAACACTGTTAACCTTTGTTAATTGGGCGCCTTATACCCTTCTTTATCTTGCTTCTTTTGCTTGTTGAAACCTGTATTTATGTTCTTAATTTCTCATTTTCTTTCATTATAAAGGTGGATAGGCATTCTTGCCTTAAGGCTTCTTATCAAGAGACTTACATCTTCCAGTACGCACATGATCTGCTGAAGATCTCACGTTTAATTTCATAAGCATGATACAAAGTCGAGTTCCTCTAATTCAACACTTCCACATCTATATCACTTATCGATCATCTTTCTGAACGTAGGCATTGTCTTATTACGAATAAAAATAGAAGTTCGGGACTTGAATTTTTATAACTGAGCTCTACCACACGATCTAGAATAAGAAGGAACAGTGACAGTCCTAAATGCCTTGCAGCCTCCTGCTTATAAGTGTGGTGCACGACACACCCATAAACAAGACTCTACTAGACACGACTTGTAGACTCCCTAGGACAGAACTGTATGATACCACTTTATCACGACCCAAACCGATGGGCCGCGATGGGCACTCGGTACCTTACTCGACCGAGTACCAACGTAACGTATCTTTCCTATTACATCATCATATACACGTGACATACGAGCCTAATAGGCCAACATAATCATTTATAAACTCAAAACATAGGCCGACAAGGCCGTACAATCTTTCACGTACACGACATGTGTCTAAAAGCCTCTAAGAGTACATAAGTGTCGTAAAGGTCGGGACAGACTCCCGCCATACCAAACAATACACGTCTAAATCATACTAACCAAACAAGCAACTCCGAAGCAAATGGAGTGCACTAACTTCGCTGAGCTGATAGCCTACTTGGAGGGCTCCCGACCTCTCTATCGGGACATGCGGGCATGAAACGCAGCGTCCCCAAGCAAAAAGGGATGTCAGTACGAATAATGTACCGAGTATGTAAGGCACATAAATAAATGCATAAGAGACATGGATGACATATAGAGTACATGACTCAACATGTAAGTCTGAATAACTTTGTAAATTATAAATTGCTTTTAGCGTCATGCATATGCGTATGAATGTCATGTCGTGCATAGGTACATGTTCCATAACATCATCAGCCTATGAGAGCATCACATCATATCATATCGGCCACTGTGGGCAAAATCATCATCGTATACCAGATGATCAGGTGGTGGTGCGTATATAACGCCATAACCTTTCCCATATCTCATATACATTTATATACATACATATATATGCGTAACGCGTTTGAATATACATACTTATATACGCGTATATAACGCCGTTTGAACCATATTTCAGCCACTGTGGGCAACATCATCATCATCATATACCAGTTGATCAGGTGGTGGTGTGTATATAACGCCGTAACCTTTTATTGTATCCCATATACATATATTTACATATATACGCGTATATAACGCCATCTGATCATGGGTCAATGTGCATATGTAAATGCATGAAATGCATATGAAATACGTCACTAAAATCTCTCGGTACGTCATAAGGCCATTATGCCTCTGATTAATATCATGAAATAAACTTTACCAACATACGTATATTCGAGACCCATGAACAAAAGATAATAATGATTCTCATGGGGAATCAAGAATATAGACATCCCTACTATTGCTATGAATAGAGTAATTTATAGAAACTGTGTATTTATTCGTTTCTTCAGTATAATTTGGATCATGCCAAAAGAAAGAAGGGATAGCCTTAACATACCTGGAATAGGGAAAAATTCGTGTGATATTTTTTAGAAAGATTGTAGCGAACTTGTTTTTTTTAATTAGCATAACACGCTGGGTCTTGTAAGATTTCACAGAAATTTTCATGTTGCATCTTTGTCATTTCTCTTTCAATGGTGTAGGAAATGTTATTGTTGGATTTGAGATCAACTTCTGTTTTAAATGTTGGACTTTTGAAAGAAAGCTTATATGATCACCTTTTGATCATTTAAAGGCCAAGCTTCCAATATACTTAAGTGTCATGTGTATGACACTTAAATGGACACCTTTCATCCCAAGACATGAGTCATTTAGTGAATTTGAATGGTCTGCCACGTTTTTGGGTTTAGTATTTATCCAAAAACTTCAATTAATCCACCACTAGTTATTAATTAACTAGGTAATATCCCATTACCCAATAATTAACTAATTACCCACATAATTAACAATTATTTTTTCTTACTTAAAATACTACTCACTTTTCACATACCTTATACACCTTACTATCATGGTTATGTGGTACCTTGTATGACACTAGTCCATAAATATCGAGTATTATAGCTTAGACCGTATTTTCACCCAAAAATATCAAATTTCAACGAAATTCATTTTATTTGATTCAATCACCCTCTCACCTCCACAAATTTACTTATCACTTGTTTGAAATATTACAATCCTTATAATCTCCAAATAATCTTTTCCTTGGACTAATGTCAATTTCCTTATGACCAATTCAACGTACAATACCACAGGGTGCAACATCGTCGTAATTTATACTGCGAAGCGTAACATCATCATAATGTAATACTGCAGGATGTAACATCAACGTAATATTACGGGGTGTAACAATTTATTCTTGATAGTAACTTTATTTAGCTGCTGTCAATCTATACACATCCTCATCGACCTATCTTTCTTCTTTACAAACTAACCCGGTGCACCCCAAGGCGAGATACTGGGTCTTATGAAACCCTTATCTAGCAAGTCTTGCAACTGTTCTTTTAGTTCTTTCAATTCTGGTGGGGCCATCTGATATGGAGGAATGGAAATGGGCCGAGTTCCTGGAGCCACATCAATACAGAAATCAATATCCCTGGGGTTGGCATACCCGGTAGGTCTGCAGGGAATACCTCAGAAAACTCATGCACGATAGGAACTGACTCTATAGAAGAAACCTCGGCATCGGAATCACGAACATGGGCCAAATAAGCCAAACACCCTTTCTCCACCATGCGGCGAGCCTTGGCATATGAAATTACCCGGCTGGGAGAATGACCAGGGGTCCCTTTCCTTTCTAATCGAGGCAATCCCAGCAATGCTAAGGTAACTGTCTTGGCGTGACAGTCTAAGATCGCATAATAGGGCGACAACCAATTGATGCCCAATATAACATCAAAATCAACCATGTCTAGAAGTAAAAGATCCACACTAGTTTCAAGACTTTCTATTACTACCACGCACGAACGGTATACTCGATCTACCACGATAGCACCCCCCCATCGGTATAGACACAGAAACAGGAACACTCAAGGAATTACAGGGCACATTCAAATACGAGGCAAAATAGGATGAAATACGAGTAAGTAGACCCTGAATCAAACAAAACTGAAGCAGCTCTATCAATAACTGAGATGATACCTGTAATAACAGCGTCGGAGGACTCTGCCTAGGGCCTATCTGGAAATGCATATAGTCGGGGCTGGGCCCCACCACCCTGAACTGCGTCACCAAGAGGACCCTTGACAGGTGGTCCTCCACCTCTAACGGGTTGGCCACCACCTCTAGCGGGCTGGCGTCCACCTCTAGCACTCTTACCTCTACCTCTGACTACCTGACCCCTACCCTGGCTGGCTGGGCAGGTGGTGATGCAGCTGGTGCTGGAACTATGACACGAGAATTCTGGTACTGAGGCTGATTCAAGAATTTCAGACAAGATCTCCGAATGTGTCCATACTCACCACACGCATAACAACCATCCTGATACTGAGGCTGACCCTGATGAACCGGTTGACCACGATAATAACTCTGAAGAGGAGGTGCTCTGATTGGGGCTGACTGATCAGGATAAGGCAAGTAAGAGCCATGAACACCTGAAGCGCCATGGGACGTCTGAAGTGCTGAATTAAATGGCCTGGAAGAATGGCCTCTACCCTGAGTATCTCCACCCCCAGACGAGGCACCGCTGAATCAACCGGAATGGCGAGGTCTCTTGTCTGACCCCAAACCTCCCATTCCAAGAACTTACCCAACCCTCCTAGCTATATTAGCCGCATCCTGAAGAGAAATCTCGGTCCCTGTCTCCTTGGCCATCTGCAACCTGATGGGCTGAGCAAGGCCATCAATAAACCGCCTGACCCTCTCCCTCTCTTTGGGCAATAAAATAATGACATGTCTAGCCAAATCCACGAAACGAGTCTCGTATTGGGTCACTGTCATGCTGCCCTTCTGAATTCGCTCAAACTGACGACGCTTAACCTCTCGAGTAGTAACATGCAGAACTTCTCCCAGAAGAGATGAGAGAATTGATCCCAAGTCAGAGCAGGTGATCCAACTGGTCTAGTCAACAGAAAATCCCTCCACCATTTCTTGGAGGAACCACTCATCTGAAAAGCCGCAAAATTGACCCCATTGGTCTCCAAAATACCCATATTTCGCAACACCTCATGACAACTATCCAGATATTCTTGAGGGTCCTCTGAAGTAGCACCACTGAAATGAACAGGAAATAACTTAATGAACAAGTCCAACCTCCATAAAGCATCGGTAGACATAGCTTCCCCATTAACGGGCGGCACTGCGACAACTGGCTGAATTACCCCAACGGGATTGGCTATTGGGGTCTGAACCTGAGGAGTAGTTTGGACTGGAGTGTGGGTGGCAGGAGTCTGGACTCCGCCTCCAACCTGAGATACAACTACATCAACTAGGAATGTACCCGTCTGAGCCACACTTTCCATCAAGCCCACTAAACGGACCAAAGCATCCTGAAGGACCGTGGTAGCAATAAGCCCCTCAGGAACCTGAGTAGGTCCCGCTGGAGCAGTCTGAACCGGAACCCCCTCATCAATCTCAATCTGAGGTTCCGCAGCTGGGGATGCTGCCTGAGTAACGGGCTGAGTCCTACCCCTGCCTCGTCCTCTGACGTGGCCTCGGCCTCTGCCCCTAGTGGGAGCTGCTGCTGCTGCTGGAGGACCGAAATGCTGGTCAGCGGAAGATGAAGCACGTGTTCTCTCCATCTGCGAGAGAATAGAAGAATCTAACCAGTATTTGGGATACTAGAATCGAACGATAGATTAGAAATAAAAATGGAGTTGTTTCCTAACTCAATACCCTCCGAAAGATAAGTACAGACGTCTCCGTACTGATCCTTCAAACTCTAGAAAGCTTGTTCGTGAATTGTGAGACCTAAGCAACCTAGTGCTCTGATACTAACTTGTCACAACCAAAATTTCCAACCTTAGAGATCGTGATGGCGGCTAACACCACACTTGCTAGGCAAGTCAATACTAGAGTTCGCTTAACTATTTCCTTTAATTAACCATCTAAACAGGATAAAACAATTTCAAATTAAACTTGATCTAATGGCTTTCAATAAATAATTCCAAATATAAAATAATAATCAACCAGTTAAACTGAGCCACGAACTAATTATATAAATAAACCTAGAACTACTCCAGAGTCTGGTGTCACAATTCACGAACTACTAAAGAATACAACAAATACTAGGCTGAAAGAAATAGTACAATTGTCCTGAATATAATAAAACAGTTTTATAAAAATGGGAGAAGACTCTCGGGATCTGCGGACGCCGGCAAATATACCTCGTGTCTCCGTGTAACTGAATAACCACTCTAAATGTCTCTACAGCTGGCCGGTACCTGGGTCTGCATAAAAGAGTGCAGAGTGTAGTATCAGTGCAAACGACCTCATGTGCTGAGTAAGTGCCGAGTCTAACCTCGACGAAGTAGTGACGAAGCTACGACGGGGCATTAACAATATAACCTATGACAATAATATATAAAGCAAGAAGAAAATCTAAACAAATCATTAAGTACTGCAACAACAATAAAATACTCAGCTGTCTTTTCCCAGGTCTCAGCTATAACCAATTCTCAAATAAATTTTCAAGTTTCAAAACTTTAACTTTAAATAAAAATAGTGCCAAAATATGAAGAATAGTAAAATAAACATTTAAGTTTTTCAAATCTTTATTTTCTTTAAAAATTAGTAAAAATATAAATGTCTTCCCTTATCGCTCCTTGTTGCGGCGTGCAACCCGCTCCCACCTGTCCACCCTTGTTTCTGCTCCCCAAATATATCACCCTTATTACTCCTGTTGCAACGTGTAACCCGATCCCACTTGTCCACCCTTATCACTCCTTGTTGCGGCGTGCAAGCCGCTCCCACCAGACATCTCATATCAATTTATTCATAAATTTCACAATTTAGGCCAAGTCTTTCGCAATATTTTTGTCTCAAAATTTATAAATAAGAAACTGTATTTTTCTCATAAACATCATCTATAACTTCTCAACCATGAAACTATATATATATATATATATATATATATATATATATATATATATATATATATATATATATATATATATATATATATATATATATATATATATA